>PQWD01003500.1:0-12348 GCA_019425675.1 Leucinodes orbonalis
TCTACTCTATAGATCATCGAATTGTTGAGATGTTTGTACTCAGAGGCGCTACTTATGTCACCGAGTATACATGAAGACTTCTATATTGCGTATCATCTTGCGGCACCGGGAGGAGTAAGACAAGGAGAGGAATTATCTCTGAACTGGCTCACCAGTCGCCGTCAAGAAAGCTTGCATGCTTTGTCCACAATGTCAATCAATTTGACGGACCTATTTCATTAGTGAAATAATATAGGCATGATAAAGTGTAAAAATAAATAACCCAGAGGTGGCGGGGGCGGCATTTCCGAACTTTTTGCCCCACCCAAAAACAGATTCGAAGATCAGGCCTTCGCCTAACGCGTTTCAAATCTGTTAGAGGAATTATTTTAATATTATTATATTACAACGGTTACGCTACAGTTGCATAGATTACATTTCATCAGTACCAGGTATGTTTTAGATCTGATTTATACACCTATTAAATAGCATTACCACAGCATTATCGATTAAGAAATTAAAGACTTATTTGACAAAATTGAGACAACGACAAATATGAGCCATGATACACACTTAGATTTTACAAATACAAAATAACATATACAAAGTAAGGAGAGCAAGATATCACACAGGAAAGATACCGATGCGTTTTTTATGTACAAATGTACATAAAAAACGCCTAACTCTCCTGGATGGCGAGTAACTTAAACTTAAATCTTGGCAGCGTATCGTGAAAGATGTCCAGATCATCTAATTTTTGGTCATTGAGTTATAATGGGAGCAACATCTAGCCATAGGTGCGTGAAAGCCGAGATTCATTCTGGCTTAAGGTAAACTAAAAATAGGTATGTGGCATATTTCCAGTTGTCTGCACGCACAGGTATGCACTGCTTATTTCATATATGAAGCACGCCACTGGTTAGTAAGTACCTACCTAAACAAGGAGATTCCAATATTAATTATGGGAAATAATTTTGGGCTTTCGCCACACACATCAGGTTTGTAGCACTAATAATATTTTAATATTTAAAATCTAACCTTCTTGCATGTTTGACACTCGAACTTCTTGGATTTGAGATGAACAAAGTCGATGTGCTGTTTCAGAGCGGTTTTCGTCACAAATTTACTGCCGCACTCGTCGCATATTAACCTGTGGAAATATATATCATTCATCATATATTCATCTTCAGCATCAGGCCGTCTTATTTATTCAAATTTACTAGGTGGTAGAAAAAAATCGATTCTAATTTTTTCAGGAAAACGATGAAGCCAATCGAATTGGTATAGGTTCCAAGAAGTAGTCATGAAATAGCAACGATATGCCAAATTTGAGAAATATCCTCAAGTGGTTCCCGAGATATATCAAGGAAGGTGAGGATTATAGCTTGAACATTTAAAAACTTCATATTTACTAGGTGGTAGACTCAATACTGAGTCGTCTAGGTAGGTACCACCGCAGTGTAGCTAATGAAATTACCGGTATACGAGACCTAACATCTGTTGTCTCGAGTGAAGAGCGCAGTGCGGCATTGACAGAGAATAATTATTGTCTATTAGTAATTGGTCTCTTTCAATGCCGCTCTATCATGGTCAGGCGTATACTTACCTCAGGTGAGCGTCCTTATCGTCTTGTACACTTCAAATTCCTCCGAAATGACTATTATTTCCCCACCGCACCTCGTCTGACCTGAAATACTTCCTACTCACTTGGCATCATCAGTGACATGGCTGGAGTGAGTCCTCCGGTGGTGCGCGAGGTTGTGCTCGGTGCGGAAGTGTCTCCCGCAGGGCGCGCAGTACGCGCCGGCACCAGTATGGGAGGCCGATATATGCGCGCTCAAACCCGACTTCGCTTTGTACGACTTGTCGCATTTGTCGCACGAGTACACCCGCGTTGATTGGTTGTGCACCGTTCTGGGGCATGAATAAACGTGGTTTGAGTACACCCTAGTGGATTGGTCGTGCATCGAACTAGGGTACATGGGCTTTGCCCCACTGGGCAAACTCTTGCCCCACTCTGGCTCTCACATATTAGAACAAAAAATACCGGGGATGGGGGATAGGTTCACTGTTGCCACCCTGAGCCAAGACAGGCTACGCTCATGCTAGAGTATGGATAAACTGGTTTCGATTAATCCGTTTATGATCACCCTTTGAACGACTGGAATCCAGACACAATTGAAATCTATTGTTTCTGGCGCCTTTAAGTGTCATTGGGCGTTCAAAGGGTTAATTAATATTCCACTGCTGTGCTGCTGCTTCAAGATAATTTAAGAGACATTATTCAAGATAATCCATTACTAATATTATGAATGTGTAAGTGGCCTGTTTGTCCGTCTTCACGGCACAACGGAAGGCGAACAAATAGTGTTTTAAACATGGACGTGATTTTTCGAATGGAGATATTGGGGATGGAGAGTGACATAGGCTACTTTTTGTCTTAGTGAGATTTCCTGAAATGGGGCATGGGAGATTGATAGAGTATTCCGCAATTGATAAGTTTAATGGCTAAAATTTGTATGCGGATTATTTGTCACTAACAAATAAAATTGCTTCCTTTTTTTTATTGGAAATCGGCCCCCAAAGCCTTAAAAGAGGGGAGAAAATTATATGGGACTTTTTGCAGTTTTCATGTATGAAGCTAAAAATAGTATTCGGTTTTCGAAACCAGGAAAAAGTTACCGTGTTACCACGAATTTGACACGAGTGATACGGTCCGGCAAAGAGAATAAACTAGTTTAATCTATTATCTATTGCATATAAATAAAATTGGATTGTCTGTTTGTAATATTGAATTAACAATTTTTTTCTTCATGCATATGATTATGTATACGGTACATATGCCATTATAACGATTTTTAAATTTTTGGCTGGACCAATTTGGACGGGATTTTTTTCGGCAGGTAGCTGATGTAATAAAGAAAAACAAAGGCTTTTATTTAACTAAATACTTTCTTTTAGGAAAAATATAACAATTCAAACTTCAGTTTTGCGCACCTTTAGGTTATATTTTACTGCGAGAGAACAATATATCTTATACGCGAGTAATTCCGCGGGGAACACCTAGTTGTATGATAAAAACAATTACTCACAACATGTGCACGCGTAGGCCGGTATTGTTGACGAAAGTGCTGTCACAGATCAAGCACTGTTGCTTCTTCTTGTGTTTGTCCGATGGTAGCGGTACGCACGGTGCGAGCTGCGAAACAAAATACATGTGTCGCAGCCATCTGATTAAATTAGCCATCTAATTGGATGTCTAGGGCCGTTCGGCTAACCTACAATAATTAATGTTCACTACAAACATTAATTATTTTTTTACGGGAACCGTTTATCCGACGCTCTTACGGTGAAGGAAAACATCATGAGGAACCTGCACACGCCTGCGAGAGATCCAAAGGTTGTGCGTGAAGGCCCAGTGCGGATTGAACAATCCGCACTGGGCCCGCGTGGACGACTAAGGCCTATACACTCTATACGATATATATGACGACCCATTTGGTGTTGCGGTTGAGAGGTCGGCCGCAACACTAAGGGTTTCCGGGTTCGATCCCCGGGCAGTACAAACATTTGTGTGCATGAACATGTCTGTTTGTAATGGTCTGGGTGTTTTCTATGTAAAAATGTATGTATTTACAAAAAAAAAATGTATACATGTATGTTTATCCGTTGTTTAGTACCCATAATGCAGGCTTTACGCTTAACTTGGGGCTAGATGCGCTGTGTGAATGTCAGTGGATATTTATTTATTATTTTTATACGGGTAGGCTCTTGCCCTTTCTTAGGGACGCATAACGAGCTGATGATAATGAGGTATTATTGTAACACTTTTTGGTGATCCTTTCATATTTTTTTGTTGTTACCAAGTGTATAGAACGGTCAAGACGCTCACCTGATGGTAAATACGCCTGACCATGACAGAGCGGCATTGAAGGAGACCAATAACTGATAGACATTATCCTCCATCAATGCCGCACTGCACCCGTCACCCGAGACAACAAATGTTAAGTCTCTTATACCCGGTAATTTAATAGCTACAGTGCCCTCATAGCAAAGTGCTTAACACTCCTTTTCACGGGACGATATCTGGCACTGCGATGGTACCTAGACGACTCAGTACCGAGTCTACCACCTAGTAAATTAGTTAATGTGTTTAAAATTACGGCCTTATCTCTTGTACTCACTTGGAAATGAAGCCGCAGTCGGTACAAGTGAACTGGGCGTCAATGGTCCCGTGCTGCACATTATAATGCTGCATCACCGAGTAGAGGTTGTTATTCCGCTTGCCGCACTCCACGCATTCGTACCTGGAAACAGTGGTGGGGCCAACACCTACATTTAATACCTAATAATTGGGTATTTGACACCACTAATCGTTGACACACTTTTTATGAACTGTCAAAAAGGAACGTTTCGTTTGACATTATTGAAATGTGACGTCATTGCTCACTATCATCAGTTGATCTAGTATTTATTGGTTTCAGTGTATTTAAAAATACAATATTGCACATAAACAAAAGTGATCAATGAAACGAAATATAAAATAAGGTGCCTTCATATAAAAATAAGGTTTGGTATTATATTGCGGATGGTGGAGAATACCGAATTTATTTATTTAATTAGGTACACCAACAACATAACACACAAAGCATTAAGAGTACACAATTTCCTTGCAACTTAGAGTTGTATGTATGTCAATAACAGGTGTACACAGCATTCACCGATGACAATACAATGAAATACAAACAATAAAATACACAAAAATAATATATAATAATAAACTTTTATTGCACATAAGTGAAAACAAAGACAGAACAAAAAGTGTACAAACAAGGCGGTCTTATCGCTAAAGAGAAGAGAAGAGAGAAGATGCCAGACTAGACAAGTATTTTTATTATTAATTTAATTTCAAATTTCAATTTATTTAATAATTCTAAAACATGGGTATACAGGGTTGGAAAAATAATAATAATAGGAACTTCTGTGGTTCGCCATAGGCATAAAAACTTAAAACTAAATAAAATTATTATGTATTATTATTATTATCATCATCATCATCATGATGATGATGATGATGTTATTATTATTATGTTTTCGGAAATAAACAGAGTTTTAACACCATTAGACCGTTCCTTTTAATATATTCGACTACTAACCTATTTTCGAAATCATATGTACGTTATCCGACGCTCTTACGGTGAAGGAAAACATCGTGAGGAAACCTGCGCACGCCTGCGAAGACATTCAAAGGATGTGCATGAAGTCAGCTAATCCGCACTGGGCCCGCGTGGACGACTAAGGCCTTAACACCCTATACGGGTAGGCTCGTGCCCTTCGGTGGGGACGTTTAATGAGCTGATGATGTTGGCTCCTAGCCTTCCCAACCGTGGAGATTACGTTAAAATACCTCACAATCGCATATTATGCCATAAGTCCAGCAATGGACAGTCGAACAAGAATCTGCTTACCTTTGAAAGTGCCTTTTCACGTGTTCTTTGAATGTGGTCTGATTCTTCAGCACAGATCTGCATATGTCGCATTCAAATCCACCTTTCCTCTAGAATCAGAACCAATGTTTAACAAGTGAGTACACAAAGCCATGTGGTGTAACAGTTGAGATGGGTAACATCAAGGGTTCCAGGTTCGATCCCGGGCAGTACCTATACACATTTGAGCGTATGAACATGTCTGTTTGTATTGGTCAGGGTGTGTCTATATATAATATGCATCTGCCTCTCTTAAAACTGATGCAGACATAGGTTTCCCCCATCCTGCGCCAGATATCCCAGACCACCGCTTCCCTCATCCAGCCTCCATCAGCGACCTCCAAGTAGCGGATTCATCGGGCCGGGCAACAATATACTAACTGGATAACATAATCTCACTAAAAAAGTGTCCGCGGCAAAATTCTGCCCCTCGCGTCAGTTGGGCAAAATTTTCATTCATAATCACGTCGCTCGCTACATGTCTTTGTGTCGTTGTATACTGCTCGTGCTTTCGATTTTGTACCCATTTAACAAAGCCATAAGGTCAAAATTTTAATGATTAATTTTATGTCATAGATATAACATGTGTCAAGCAACTCGAACATTTTTTGGTTGATATTTCTTCGTGATTGCGCATCTAGATATTTTATTGTTTATCTAAGGCCCAAACATAACATCGCCACTCAAGAACTCGTCTGCTGTATTGGTCTTGCGATACGTGTCACCAGCCCTCTTCGAGCGGCGATATATTTTAATATATCGCCGCGTAGATCCCAATAATCAAATGAGTCTATGATGTCGAGTGCTAGTGATCGGCCCGCGTGGAAATTGTCCAACATCCTTGTAACTGTTCATAACTCTCATAAGAAACTACATCTAGTACTCTTACCTCTGTATGTCGGCTCTCTATATGGTTTTTCAAATTAATCTCGTGGTCGAACCCTACAATACAGTCTTCGCATCTAAAAGGCAGTTTCAAATACGTCTCTTTCTTCGCCTCTTTCTCCCTTTCTAACATCAGCTCCTCCTATTCTGGTTTACAAGGACGATTTTCCCCTCATACTTATCTTTGAGGTTCGATCGTCGTTTGCCATCTTGTGCACTCGCCTTTAAGACACTGGCCGCTTTCGCCTTTGACTTCTTCTTTTTTTTCTTCTCTTCTTTTTTAATCTTTGACAGCGGGATGTCATTGTCAAAATCCGGAAAACTTTCGTGTTCGATTTTTATGTCAGTTTCGAAACTAATGTAGTGGTCTTGGCGTGATGTGGTCGCTTGGACTGTCGGTTCAGTCTTGCATTCATCCAATAAGCCATCGGCTATAGTTGTGACCTCTGTATTAGATGATTGGAGGTTGCGAAAACATTTTGGTTTCTCTAATAGTTTTACCTGAAACAATAATAATAAATATCCACTAAAATCTGGCCACAATTCAAGCGAGGATCTTGTACTTAAGGAACTAAACAGATAAGCACACGTCATATTATTCTTTGTTTTTTGTAAATACACACTTTTATTTAATAATATTGATATAGAAACAGTTAAGCCCATATTCCAGAACGAGATTCAACGTTAATCTTACTTAAATTGAGTAAGAAAGGAATGTCGCTATTGGGCTTGTGAGTCTAAATATTTTTTTGTACTTCTCGGGGATCGAACCTTTAGTGTAATGGCAGATGTCTCAATAATTATCTCACATGGGTTGTCACCACAGATTTATAAACTAAACCTTTAGTTTAGTGTAGAAAAACAACTAAACCAAAATTATAGCGATACAATCATCATTAAACGTCACCACCGAGGGGCCACTGGGGAGCCTACCCGTATAAGGTGATAAGGCCTTAGTCGTCCACGCGGGCCCAGTGCGGATTGGACGACTTCACACACAACCTTCGAATCTCTTCGCAGGCGTGCATGAAGGTTTCCTCACGATGTTTTCCTTCACCGTAAGAGCGTCGACGAGCGATAACGTACATATATATATATTTTGAAAATTCGAAAACACATTGGTACGTTTCGGGATTTGAACCTCAGACCTCCTGGTAGGAAGGCGACAGTCCACACCATTGAGCCACCGATACAATACACAACTATAATCAGGTATTTCAAAAAAACCTAATCTAATACTTAGAATAAGTTATATACCTGGCTGTTTAATATTTCCAGGCTTTTGTCCACCTGAGCTTTGAAAGCCTCTATTTGCTTCAGAAAATGATGACATTGTATGCAAACTGACGAAGTTTGATATTCAATCTGTAACAGTATAGGATTTGCGATTATTTATTTACTCAAGACATGACACACTGTAATTGTAGGAAAAAATATTATATTTTAGTTGGTAGGTATAATTATTTATATGCAAACTATTAAATAGCTTCAGTAATATATCCAGGTAGTATATTATTTAATCTGTGATATTACTGACAATTTAAGAAGAAATCGAAAAGCAATACGAAATTTCTTATCATGATGGGTTGTTGTAAATTATTTTTTATAAATTTAATAGTAGGTGACCCGGTTTTGGCCATTTGAAGAATTTTGTCGACTTTGAGGCTATATCATTTTATAGTTTTTGTTATCACGGAAATATTTCTTGTAAAAAGTGATTAAATATGTATAAATCTAGCCTACGGATACTTTTTCTCATTATTATTTAATGGAAAAATAATCGTGAAGAAAAGAATAAAAAATGGGCATTTGTGCCATTTTTGGCCAGATTTACCCCATTTTTGGCCACAGTCATGTGCCAGTTCTGGCCATCAAAATTCATCAAAAAATAAAAAGAAGATAATTCAAATTATTAAAAAGTTTATTTGAAAATCGTTCGAGGTACGTTAAAATCTCTTCCAGCAGGGGTAACGGGCATCCCATTCTTTATTGCATTCAATGTTAATGTTATTTTATGCAGTGAGTACTGGAACAATTTTCTTTTCACGACACCAATTTTTTTAGTGTTTGGTTTCGATGGAGGCATTATAATCGTAACTCTGAGAATATTCATTCTCAGAGTTAGATTAGATAGATTACTTATACCAAATAGCTAAGTAATTAAGTTCAAAAATCACGATAAAAACTAAATGGTCAAAAGTGGGGTTCAATGTGCACCACTTTTGGCCAGTCTTGTGGCCAAAGCTGGGAAAATTCATTCATTTCGGTTCCATTAGTGGCCACCTCTCATAAACTAATTTAATAAACAAATAGCGATAAAATATCATTACTACCACTTAGGCAGTGTATTTTATATGAAGGATTAACATGAACATATAAAAAAATAAGAAGGATTTAAGAAATATTGATTGTTTACTGACCCGCTCGCCTTATCCCTTTTGCTAGACTTAGAACAATTCACGCTTGTTAAACAATAATGATTTGTTAAATTAAATTGAAGCTTGACACACCCAAAGCTTTCAACGCTATCAGTGATGCCAATAGTAGATATTTTTAATCCCGTAAACCATACAGTAATATATTTGTCTTTGCCTTAGTTATAACGATTTGAAGTTCTAAATGGCCACAAAGGGGTCGGTGGCCACAACCGGGTCACTTGCCCTAAGTATAGTAATCAATATCTAGTTTTAATGTGCATATTGTGTTTGTCTTTTATTTAGTGTGAATTGTTATTTAGTAGTTTAATAAGTACTCATGTAATGGTGTAACAACTATTGACAGACCTAAATAAATAAATAATGATACAACTGACTAGTACCCTGTACGACGCCAACAGATGATGTGCAATAGTATTGCAAAAGAATAATTAACGTATTTTATAGCAATTAAAATTATTTTAGAGTTTTTTAAACGTCCGCCATTTTGTTCCATTAGATGCCAATCTCAACTATCAGTATTATATGAATTTAAAAATTATATTTTTAGTACCTACACAACTTAATCCATATGACTCAAATAAAAATATGTTATCTTATAAATAATATTGTAGTAAAAACTCACCTTATAAATGTAGAAATACTCAAAGAAACCTGTATGTTTACATGTTGCTAGGTTAACAAAATTTGCATTTTGTGACAAACAGCAAACACATATGCTTTGGTGATATGTTGTACGGCTATTTTTGAAGTTATCATTTAACTCATGAGGCTGTAACTGCAAAGAATCTACCATTTTCACTGAAAAGTCTGAAACCTAAACAATCCAATTAATTTGCCAATCCATTGCATCCACATTTGGTTTTTCCTTTATACGCGTTACTTACTTGTAGGTCAAAACCAATTTCTTAAAAAATAATCTCAAAAGTTCAATAGAGAAAAATATTACAATATAATTATAAATAAAATATTTTTTGTGTTATACATGTCTAGGTTTTAAATTTTCAAATTAAGCAAGATGTGATTTTAGTTAAATTCAAGATATGACATTTCATTACTTACAATGGAACGAGAAGATATTCGTTTCGTTCGCTATGTTGTTTGGATTTGGTTTGGATAACTTGTATAGTTGTTTTGCAAAAAAATATTGCTTTTATGCAAACAAGATGCCAGTTTGGTTACCATGTTTACCATTTTAAAATGAAATACATAACAAACATTCACAAATCCAATTTGTAGGGTTGTAATCACAGATTTACAAACTAAACCTTTAGTTTGTAAATCTGTGGTTGTAATACTTTTATTGTGAAAACTAAACGTATTTGACGTTCTGAAAATGGCTATCAATCAGCGTTGCTAAACAAAATTAAATTTGTTTATTTTTTACTATTTATGAATTAAAGTTTGTAATTAAAAGTGTTATTATGCTACAATTATCACAATGAACAGATTAATAAGCGATCTGTGTTGTGGCTGTCTATGTGCTGGTCGCAAAACAATAAGATTGGATGAATATTGGATAAAAGACTGTTTTTTACAGATCCTGAATGAAGAACCGGTAATTAAGTGTAGAATTTCATTAATATTGTGTTTAAATACATGTTTAACCAGGCTATGCTATAATCTTTTCTTGTCAGCCTATACATTGCTTCCTAATGCCTTGATTTTTTAAATGAAATACACTGTCAATTAGCCAAGTTAATGTACCTCACTATAGAGCTAACGATTCATAGGTGCTATGAATAGTGGAGGAGAAACTATTTCTAGTATTAAATATTTCAGCAATTTTTAGATTTCAAGTACAAATATGGACCATACTGGACACCAATCATGCCTAATAGGGATTTTAAAGTATTTCCTAACCTGTGACACTAGGATATTTTGTCAATATATCCTTATTACCTACCTACCTACCTATTATCTCACCAATTTCTCTGTAAGCTTAAGGCTGAGACATGCAGATGAATTTCTGGAAACTGTGACTTGGAATCTTTAGATCAGAAATTATTTACAATTTTGGATATCTACCAGTACTGTGCCAGTTACCTTTTCAGTGTAAAAATCATTTAGTTTTTTATAAGTGTTTGCACTAGTACTCAAAAAACTCGGCACTTCTGTTTTTGTACTATGTGTTCATAAATTACATGAATAATAAAAATAACTTAAATTGAACTTAAACAAAATAAATATTTCACAATAATAAAAACGTTCCTTTGGCCTGATAATGATCTTCTATTTTTTCCTGTACTTCTTTAATAGTGTTCTATAAAAGAGTTTGAGCAATAAGAAAACTCCAATATTATTGGCAAAGATTAAGCATTTCTTGCAAACTTTCTAGGCATACAACCTTATAAATTGTCTCCCTTGGGTTAATACCAATATACACTCTATATCTGATATCTTTGATTCTGTTTCAGTCAACACCACCAATAAATCCCGCACACTTGTGCTGGGAGTGTGAGGCGTTACTTCGTAAATTTGTCAAATTTAAAAGCCAAGTGAAACAGTGCTGCCAAATATTAAAAGACTACTCTGATCGGGTAAGTTTTGTAAGAAAGCAAAACCACATTATTTATTCATAGATGTATGAATATTTATGTGTGCTTACAGCTATACAAGAGCGTCGGTGGCTCAATGGTGTGAACTGTCGCCATCCTACTGGGAGGACTGAGGTTCAAATCCCGACATGTACCAATGTGTTTTCGGATTTTAGAAAATATATGTACGTTATCCGAGGCTCTTACGGTGAAGGAAAACATGGTGAGGAAACCTTCACGCACTCCAAGGAAGAGATTCGAAGGTTGTGTGTGAAGTTGTCCAATCCGCACTGGGCCCGTGTGGACGACTAAGGCCTAATCACCCTATACGGGTAGGCTCGTGCCCCTAAGTGTGGATGTTTAATGAGCTGATGATGATGACAGCTATACAAATCATCATCCATCATGACCATCTTATAAGCCACATGATAAACTCTGCTGCTGAATAATGAAGCTAAACCTGGCAGAAATAACGAAATAAAATGATTTAAAGTAGCCTTTCTGGCTACTTTAAATGGAATATGTTCAAAAAATTCTCAACAAATCACACTGAAGTGCAGTGTTATAAACAAAAACAGCATTTTATGGGAACAAGTCAAACAAAGAATGTGTTTTTCTGCTAGTTTTTTTCTGCCAGTGTTCAGCCTCATTACTGAATAAGCCTCTCCCAATAACTTAACCCTGATTATGCTGTGACCCAGAATTTGTTTTGTCTGGCTACATATTATGAAACAAGAAATATCAGCAAACTCAAACTTATTCAAATCTGTTATATTTTTTAATCGTCAAATTTTTATGCATATTTTATACATGAATCTACCACTGTATTATATGAAATTAATTTTTTTTTAGAGTTTAGACACATCAACACTGAAAAAATCACCTAGATTGTGTATATCTGAAGCATTGATTGCTTCAATACCTTCAGTCTTCGATATTAGAATTGACAGTGTCAAACTAGAAAAGGATGACGTGACAAAGATATAAAAAGAAGAGACATATCTCCACTAATTCTGACAACTAGAA
>PQWD01003501.1:0-119199 GCA_019425675.1 Leucinodes orbonalis
ACTTAAATAGTTTGTAATAGTGTAGTGCTTATAGTTTCGAAGAAAAAGTGTGTGACGTACAAACGGACCGACATACAGATATGACGTGTTCCGTTTATTGCCATTTGCTACGCACAAAAAGCTTAGCAATTATTTTGATAAAAATACTAGTATACCAGCACAAGAAACAAATTTCGACAACATACAAAAGAATTAATAATGGACATCTAGCTGTCAGTATATAGCTATACAATGAGTCAACAATGTACATCACTAATCAAAGTACATGTTATTATACACATTACAAGACTACGTTTAACAAAACCAACACGAATTCTATTGTTGAATAAAATGGAATTGATTCTACTAAATTCAAGATAAAACGGTGAACGCTCCGCTGGTCGCATTGCACGGCAATTCATAAATTTCTGTTTGATTTAGATTTGATTTTTTATTTTATGGAAGCTTCATTTTAACTTGTGATATATGCCATTACAAATGGAACTCAGTTACAACGTCGTATAAAATATGATGGAAGCACGAGAATTCATTGTAGGCCGCAGAAAAATAGATGCGCAAAGTACATGATAACGTAAATCCACAGTTATTAGTAAAGATAGGGAGATAGTTAAAGGATAACAGGTTTTTGACAACAACTCTGGGTTCAGTTGGAAGAAAAAATTCACTTGCAATAATAACCAAGGGTTCCCCGGTTGATCTCCGCGCAGTATAACTAACTTTTGTGTGATATAGTAAATCGATGTGCTGTTAGTAAGATATGGTCTGGGTGTTTTCTATGTATAAAATAAAAAAATAAGTAATAAAAATAGTGATTAGTATATAATGCACAAAAATAATATATAAATAAGAATGAAGTATTATCCGTCAAAAAGTATCATCATAATATCAGATATACCGATCTAACTTGAAAGTCTAGATAATGGAGCTTTGAGAATGATGAATGTCAGTATGATATTATATTTTTATTTAGTTTTAGAGGAAACACATGAGGGCAATTATTACATTCAAATTATTTGGACTAGAGGTACAAGTCAACCATCCTAATCTTCGTTCATCACACAGCTCGGATCTACTATTAAAATGGAATTAGAATATAATAAAAGGCTAGCACTATAGATATCATACATATAAATGATGTAAACTTTGAATCTACCATTGCATTGGTTTTTAGAATTGATATTAATGATTTAGGTATAAGGTCTTTCAGTCAAAGAGCGTTAGCCCAGTAGAACGCTTTTTCAAATAACACGCATGATATTAGAGAAAGTCTACAAGACATAATGGTACAATATCGAAACGAAACCAGCGTTCAGTTGTTAAATTATGACGTGAAAATGTTTATATCATTCTGTTATTTTTTTATTATTTTAGTAATTTCACTGATATATAAGATGGATATAATCAAAAAACATGACGGTTATGATGGGAGAATAAGTCACACTCGGATAGCTCATCTATTTAGTACAACTGTCTCGTGAGTAATTTTCATATCAGTAAATTCTTCTTCCGCTCATGAACGTTGAGTTCCCAGACAGTACTCATACGATCCTTAGCAACCCTAAAATTTTGCATTCATAAAGCTCCTAGCATAAATTCCTCAAAGTATAAAGTTTTCGGAGAAAATCCTTGCTAATGTTATTTTTCATGTGATTAAAGTCCCCGAGTCTTGCAAGACAGGATTTAATTTCCCCAAAGACTCTTATCATTGCTCACAGCGTTTGTACTCGCGGGGCGCGTCTGAATGACGCAGAATCCATCGTCAGATAACACATTGCTAGTATTCAGGTGTTGCGTCACTTGTTCGGAGGTCTCGCGTTGTTGCCATTTTACACCGACTTTGTAATGCGAGTGAGGTTTGATCTTACAAAAGGCGAGATTCATTTATTCGATTAACGATATTTTCACCAAGAGTCCATAATATATGATAAAATACGATCAAAGTATGTGAAGATTTATTTGAATAAAGGTATTTTGAATTTCCCCGACTTTATGTGCACAATAGCAGATAATAGAAATCTTTATTCGAGTTAAGATAAAACTGTTAAAGAATGTTGGCTACTGACATGTTACATTTTTTTTTACCAATCATATTAGGTTCCGATCATACTAGTTCTATGTTTTAGAAGTGCAAACTAATCGATTAATACTTGTTATTGTAAGTTGAAATTACTGCAAGATTTACATAATATTAATAGTTACAAGCTAAGTGGGTTTCAGTTATACTAAAACAACGCTCTTACGGTGCTCAACTTCCGAAGCTTAGGTGAAGGAACTCGTGAGGAAACTTCATGAGCTGCGAGAGATTCGAAGGTTGTGTGTGAAGGTCCCAATTGCATAGGCCGCGTGGCCGCTAAGGCCTAATACCTATACGGTGGCTGTGCTGGTGGGGAGTTTAATGAGCTGATATGATGATGATGTTATAACTAAAAGAATGCATTAGATCAACAATTATATGACGGAGTATAATTATAATAATAATATTCACTTTTCATTGAGACATTTGTTTGCAGGCGCCGCTGTCTCAATAATAGCCCAGAATAGTCACAATTACCTATCATAGCCAATTTAATTTTTTTTTCCATATTTGCAATCGTCTTGCACAAGCGGGTGCCGCTCTGGTGTGTAACTCATATGCAGGAGGAGCGGCGCTCGGTGTTACACATAACATCTTATTCTTTTACAGCTATTTGGACAATGTCCAAGCAGCTTCAAAGGCGGTCTTGAACCGTGAACTCTAACGGACGAATAATAATATAAATTTTGTTCATAACACGTTATTTGAAATTTTTTAATAACACTTAAGTACTAATAGGTCTAGCCGTTCCATTGGACTTATGCTCTTCTTCGCGTTCTGGTCTGTTTTGTGCATAGAATAAGATAAATTTATAAATAGAAATAAACATATGATATATATATTATATATATATATATAGAATAATTAAGTTATTAATAGCGAGCCAATTTTTCTGTTTCATGATAATTTGCGTAAGCAACCATTGTTAGGTGTTCTTGCATTCATGTTTTTGTCTTTTCCTGTAAATTAATTTTTTTGTTTAATCTTTTAATTAAAAGAGGACCACTAAAAGGTGAAATGGTTTGAAAAAGTTGTACGAAACAGCTGAATTGTATTTTAATGCATTTTCGTCGTACTGTGTTTTTGTGGCTTTGATTCAGATCAAGCTTAGATGCTGTCGAACAGTCAGTTCTAGAATAGTAATAGTTGAAAAGCACTGTGCGTAACTACTCTCTGGTAAGTCTGGTGGTGGAATATTTGTAGGGAAGGTGATTAATGACTTTAGTAACGCTCGCTCGCCGCGCTTCCAGTGGCAACAAGGCTTGTTTATGTAGCGCCTCCAACATTTATACAGTAAGCCATACTGATTGGCACAGGGAAGTATAAATTCTGGAGATTCATGCTCGCTATACGTCTGATATTTCTAAAAATGGAAATAAGTTTCCTGATCCTTTGTGTCAAGATTTTAATGTATGGGTGAGAAATTAAGTAAGAATCAAAAGTATGCAAGGTATTACTATGGTGCTCTTTCTATTGTTGGGCATGTGCATCTGCTGTTTTTTAGTTACATGAGCATGAATGAAGCTTTGATGAATACTCATAAGAAGGTTGCCTTATTAGATATAGAAAAGGTATATAATTTGGTTTATAGTATTTACGTTATAATTAAGCTTTGAAGTTTATGCTGTATCTTGGTGAATCCGTCTGCCATGTTGAATAACTTTTTCCCAATCTTCACACTAAACAACGAGCGCTGTGTCGTCTGCTAAAGGCCATTATTGTCCATTTATAAGGATGTATAACTATATCGTTGACATTACTAGGATAGGTAGGGCAGGACTTCCTGGTGGCACTCATATCTGGTGGTATGGACCTAACAGTGGAATCAATTTTTAACAGTTTGCCGACGGTCTGAGATAACTTAAAAGATTAGCTGATCTCCACGAACACTACCGACTCAAGTTTTTTAGAAGAGTGGTTGATAAGTGTCAAAACGTTTTGCTAATCAGGAAGATGCCGACGCACTTACTTCCTGCATCAGCTTTGTGACGAGAAAATCCGTTAGGCAGCACTGCATTCATTTGTTGATCTCCCTCTTCGGAAGCCGTATGGTTCATGAAGTAGTGAATTTTTGCTCAAGGTAACATGAGTAGTTGTTAATGAGTTTTTAATATTTGGAGAAGTGAATTGAAGCGAAATGGGTTCTTAGTATTTGGCGATTTGTAACTCCCTGTTTTATGGATAGGAATAGTCTCGATATACTTTCAAAAGGACTGGGAAGTGTTGTGGCGAAAGATATGTTACAAATAATTGTGTTATTAAGGAGCAAGTTATGCTTTGTTTTTAAGATCTATTAGATATACTGTCAACTCCAGGCGCACTGTCATTTTCAAACCTCTTATAAGTGATTGGACTTCTTCAATATCAGTCCCGCAAGAGTACGAACCGATTTATGTGAACATTTTGGATATGAGTGTCGGAAGATGAGATGTCCATTTGCTGTATTTTAGGTAGATTTTCTCCAATGTTTGTAAGTAATTTATTGACTTGTTACAGCAGTTTAGGGTCATCCATATTTGTAGTAGATCAGTCTTTCTTTTAGCGGTTTATAACTTGATATTTATTAATTACTTCCCATGTTTTTTTAGTGCTGTGAAAAGCATTTTCCAGTAGGATTTTTCTATCGAGTCTATTTTTTTTTATTATATCCTCAAAATTTCGGTATTATTGTATGTAATTTAAGTATTTATTGTTGTTCCTTTTAAATTTAAGATGTAATTTCCTTGTTTTAACACATTTAATAGTCCGCTGTATCATGGCTTTGTGTACTTTCGTTTAAGAAATAGATCTTTAATTGTGTTATTTCTGACGAGTGTACGAATGGGAATAATTAAGTAATCTTGCTATGTCGGATTTGTTTGTTTTCTAGTCTAGGGTTCTTGTCTACATAATTTATTCATCATTATTTTTAAATAAATTTATTGTGCTGATTTCATTTTTCTTTATTTACCATTCTCCTGTTAAAAGCTATTAAAACGGATAATGATCTGTTATAGTCAATTTTATTACAAATGTATTTGAAAAAAAATTAGATTTGACAATTGTATGGTAGGCAGTTATGACTACTGTTTGGAGAAAGTATGAGAGGTGTAAGCATGATGGAGAGAAATTTAAATATTCTGGGGCAATGCTTGTCTTCGTGCTTGATTCTATGTTACATTATTTATGTCGCCTGTAAGTATTTTGGGATATTTATCGACAGAGGTGAGTATATGTTCAAGGAATCAAAAAGTTGTTCTATTGTTTACATGATGGCGACTATAAATAGATTAATAATAGCTGTATCATTGTTTTACTGTAGTAACTAGGCAATTTGCGTCTGCAATCTGTTATATGTAGTTGCATCAAAACCATTTTATGTATATGCAAATACGTCATTTTGATTGTTTAGTGTTTAGTGCAAAAAGATGTGTAATATCCAGTGGCGCGGATCACTCTAGTATCTGAAGTAGGGTATTCTTCTCTTCAACTACTGTAGTCCAACTGCTGGATAGGTCTCCCCCATTTTGCGCAACATCCCTCCGCTTTCTCATCAGCCTTCACCACGATCTTTCGCAAGTCATCGTCCATTGGGGGCCGGAGGGCGCCTACCCTACGCTTTGCCAACACACGCGGTCTCCTCCAGAACTTCGTCTGCTCCAACGCATCCGGTTCTGCACATACGTGACAGCCCACTGCACTTCACTTCATGATGCAGCGGGCTATTTAGTCGTAACTTTAGTACTCTTTACGGTTAAAATCATTCTGATCTATCCCTAAGAAGGCTCAGACATAGTGTCCATTGCGACTAGGGGTAATTTACCGTATATAATATCTGAATGTCTGAACCATGATAATCGTAAGGCAACTTTAAAGTAAGGCATTTTGTCTTTCTGTCTACTCAATAATAAGACGAACACCGTTTTACATAACACTCAGTACAGTAGGATACTCGGGAAAAAATGAATACACTCCTCACCAATATGATTACAAAAATGAAGAATTCCG
Source organism: Leucinodes orbonalis (assembly GCA_019425675.1). Classification (NCBI taxonomy): domain Eukaryota; kingdom Metazoa; phylum Arthropoda; class Insecta; order Lepidoptera; family Crambidae; genus Leucinodes; species Leucinodes orbonalis. The sequence continues at coordinate 6,062 of PQWD01003501.1, forward strand.
CATCACATCACACGGTCTTTAATATTCAGATCGCGCCTTTTCTCTTGTGAAATTCATTTGGCATCGGAAATCTAATATCATGTCTCCTTTGTGACATAACCGAATCATATTTTTCGATACATGATTTTGGGATATTATATTTAAGTTTATTAGATAAATCAGCACTCGTTTGATGTAGAGAATAAACATTAATTGTAATGAGAGTAATTCGTATGAAAGGATGTTTAGTTATGGTTTAGAACAACTTTTTGTAGCGTAATGTAAAACTCTAATTATAAATTTGTTTATTCAAGTAAGACATTGAAACGACAATAAAAAAAAATCATGACATCATACCTACAAATAATTTAAAAAAAACAATCGGTAATAGCGTCATCGACATAAGCGTTGGTGACTTAATGGTGTGGACTGTTGCCCTCCTACCGGGAGGGTTGAGGTTCAAATCCCGCCACGTACCAATGTGATTCGATTTTTCGAAAAAAAATTGTAGTTTATCCGATGCTCTTACGGTGAAGGAAAACATCGTGAGGAAACGCCCGCGAAGATTCAAAGGTTGTACGTGAATCGTCCAACCGCACTGGCCGTGCGTGACGACTAAGCTCATCACCTATACGGGTAGACTAATTAATGAGCTAATGATCATCAATCGGTAATATAGCAGAAACTCCGCGTTTCATAACTGACAACCGTTACTTACACTTCAGTTGCATAACGGTTCCGAATGTTTACTGTATTTATCTATATAAGTACATATCGGTGAAATTTTATAATAAAACAGTAGCTTAAGTTTACAAAAAAAATTGAGCTGAAATTATTTGTCACTTTCTATTTGAAATTTAGATTAAATAATTCACTGATTCACACAGCACATCTTGCCCAAGTTAAGCTGAAGCTGATTATGGTGCTAAACAATGGATCCCCACATACTTAATAATATAATAAAATATATATAGAAAACACAAAATAATACAACAGACATGTATCGGACACAAATGTTTATACTGGCGCCGGGGATCGAACAGAATCCTTGGTGTTAGCACGACGTTCAACACTACACCAATTTTAGTATTTTTTTATTTTGGATCTTTCAAGTATCTAATTTATATAATTGTCAAGTTGAATCATTGTCTTAAGTATTAATACATTTACTCCTCAGCATAATCGTTTATGACTAAACGATCATTATTGGAAACTCCATTCGACAAAATATATGTTGATTGAAATTGAATAATTATCTTCGTTATAGGCCACATCCATCGTTATCAATAAAAAATGAATCAAAAGTATCAGCATAAAATAAATTACTCTTCGTCGTATCCCTTCGGAAAGCTTAACACAAAAAAAATCCAAATCTACATCGTCGCATACTAATTAGCATATTGGTACTTTAGTAGGCCAAAGGCATAACCGGTATTTCTCGATTCCATTTTCCGACATTATGACAAGGGGCTCAGAGCGAGTGAGACTTTTAGATGAAATGCTTCATATATCTTCTAAAGGCTTTCAAACTTAATCACATACAAGTATCGGTTTACTGGGAACGCGCACCATAGATTATTAAGAAAACATTAAATTTCAATTTATTTTCTTGCAACTGAATTGTTAATCTCTTATTTTATTGCCCTAATACATACATTAAGCATGAAGAACACATACCAAGAGTTAGTTTGTACCTACAAAATTTAACCAGTATTTTAATAACAAGAAATGACTAATTATTGCTATTGATGATTAAATATAAGGGGAATACAATAAAATTAAGAGCGGTTAAGACAACACATTCAGTAGACAACGTTTTCAAACAAACTACAGCTTGCCAGATGATAAGCAACATACCAAAGCCCATAAACGCCTGCAGTATCACAGCAACTAAGTACATGATGCCTACCATTTGCGGCAAAGGAGTGGAATTCTTTACGTGCTAGCGTGTTCCCCGATAGCTAAAATCTGGACATCTTCGAAGCAAGAGAAAACAGGCTGTTCCTAGATAGCCTATCATTCTTCAGCGCATTATCGCTTAACATAGAGGGGATTGCGGCCAGATGTTTAATCTAGTAAAAAGAAAAAAATATACAATATTTATTTTCCGTCTTTAAAAACCCCGTATTGTATTCGCCGGGGATTCCTCGATATGAGTATAAGCAACTTAAAAAGGAGTCTCTTCAATTTCACCTATAAAAGAAACATTTAAGTACAAGATCAGAAGATTACACACAAAACCCATACCATCCTTGAGGATAATACTTATTCAATTATATCATATATCTCTCAAAAGGGAATGCCTTGAAAGGGGTTCCAAACTGCTTTTCATTCCTTTCCAATATTTCCAGTTTTACATGCAATAAATAAAGAAAACTTTTGACACGGGTTGGAATGAGGTACGCTCTGACTGACAGCGTGGATGGTTTATGGAATAATAAGCATATAATCTTTCTTCTCTTTGTATTTTGTGAAATTGATTGGATTCTTCGAAAGTCATATCAACACATGTAATTAAATCGATTTTTGGTCGGATTTTTATTAATGATAAGTTCATTGAATCTTAAACATATCTTTGTGGAAAATACGAGATCTACGATGAATGAAGCTTGTCCAGAAAAAAACCAGTTCACTTGTTTTTGGAATGCCACAGAGCCATCTATAGGGTCTTCAACATAGAGATCGGTTGACAATTCTATTCATTTGCAGTACTTACGCGTAATGAAAGTAGACGCGAAACGTTATATCCGAATACGAGGGGAGTTAACCACATGTGTATGAAACTTTGCAGAACATCTGGAAAGAACATGGAAAAGAAGTTCTTCTCAATTGCTTACAACGGCATATGAGCTTGCGTCCCATCTGGTAGTGAATGGAAATCACCACTCAAAGAGGTCGGCAATGCTGCAAAATGGGTGCAACCTGCTTTTTAGAGTTCATCCAAAGAAAGAATGGTCTTAGTGCCTAAAAGATACCGGGACTAAAAAAAAAGAAAGCCTACATTGTGTATGCTTTTAACAATGAAAATTTGCATTCCCTTAATTCGATATTTTTGATTTTTTGCATGCAATACAGGTAATCGCTAATTTTTAATTGCATAAATTATGTAAATAAAAGCTTGATGTGAGCGCCACTTATTTAGAATAAGTTTTTATTTATTGAATGATTATCCTCCAGATTTTCACAGTGCATTCTGAAACTTCCGATTTTTCCATTTTTTCTTTTTTTCCTTTTCGACATGATACTATACCATAATATCCACGTCATTTACAAACATGCACACTCATTCAAGTGCTACATTAAGGAAAGTTAAACAAGATGCTTGAAACACACCCGAAAACAAATTGACACACATTCACCGGATTTCGGACGGTATTCACCCCACTTCCTTTGCCATGCTTAAAATACCAACGTCAAAATTTGCGCTTCATAAAAAGAAAATGAAAACATGGACCCTTGGGAGCTAATGAATTTTGGGACGTGACAAACTCGGGTGTGCCGGGATGTGACGAGTCGCTGAGATGTGTCGACCGTTGGAAAACAAGGTCGGAGAAAGTTTGGAATTAAGCAAAATATAGTAGCAGTATTCAAAGTTTAGGTGGAATTTGAATACTTTGTTAATTAATACACGTCTTTTAAGTAACATGTGAAACATCTAATCGTATAAAGCATCGTCTGTATAGGTTGCTTATTTTTATGACATTTTGTGAACGCGGTGACTAGTACGATCACAGTTACGATATGTGATATATTCCGGACAGATACACTGTTGAAGAAAATAATGACTGCACATAGTAGCTATTATTCGTCAATACTGCTCCAATAACTTGAGGTTCTAAATTTTCCAAAACTATCTCTAATAAAGACATCATCATCAGTAGCTTATTATAAAGTCCCCACCGAGGGGCACGAGCCTACCCGTAAAGTGTGTACAGGCCTTAGTTTTCCTCACGATATGTTCCTTTACCGCGAGAGCTTCAGATAAACATAATATAATTCGTGAAAAGATATTGGTAGGTACGAAGCCAGTCCATTCCAATGTGAAAACAAAGTTATCTTAGCAAATACTTACGCCACAACGCTTAAATTTTTACAAAAAATATTATATCACTATTAATGAAAGGCTCAACGCTTTTGGTCTGCCTGCGGGATATACTTTACGATCCAAAAGAGCAACTGCACTGCGATCTCTATTAGGACACCTTTAGTTTGTATTATAGGAGGCAAATAAGCATAAAGCTCACCTGATGGTAAGTGTCAATGAATGATAGAGACGTTACTTTTCCTTGCTAAGATAATTATGTAGTCATTATAAGCTCATTAAACGTCCCCACCGAGGGGCACGAGCCTACCCGTATAGGGTGATTAGGCCTTAGTCGTCCACCGCGCCCAGTGCGGATTGACGACTTCAACACAACCTTTGCATCTCTTCGAGCGCTGCATGAAGGTTTCCTCACGAGTTTCCTTCACCGTAAAGAGCGTGGATAACGTACATATAATTTGAAAATTCGAAAACACATTGGTACGTGTCGGGATTTAACCTCAGCCTAGGTAGGAAGGCGACAGTCCACACCATTGAGTCACCGACGCTCTTATAAATATAATCGATATAATTATGTAGATGTCTACTTATTTTGAATCCTTTTCAATATAAATGCGAATGTAACTGTAAGTAAAAAAACGAATTTACACTTTTATATCTTTGTCATTACTCTACAAATAAGTATACTTTTAGTCTTATGTTAAGACCTTACAACGCCAATATAAGGTTTATTACGAATCCGTTCTAGCGTGCCCTTCAATAAAACTGGAATTAAATTTTACGACAGCCCCAAGCGAGCGATGTCACGGAGTTCTTGTGTTTCAAATTTTAGTGCTTTGTAATGAAAATGGCAAAGGAAGCACTCGGCAACTCTTTAGAAAAATCAATATAATGTTAGCCACTCTGTGACCACTGGTGTCACTTCTGCAGTTTCATCGCAAAGCTTCTTATTCTAATCGAGTTGGGCGTCAGATGCAAAACAATTGTATCAGAGTTTCGAAACTGCCTTATTGCCATTGACTTGGTCATGGACTTGGACTCACGCTACAATACTGATAATCTATAGATACAGGTCGGTGGCTCATTGGTGTGAACTGTTGCCCTCTTACCGGAAGGGCTGAGTACAAATCCCGCCACGTACCAATGTGTTTTCGAGTTTTCTAAATTAAATTTACATTATCCGACTCACTAACGGTGAAGGAAAACATCGTAAGGAAAACCTGCGCACGCCTGCGAAGATATTGAAAGGTTGTGTATGAAGTCGTCCAATCCGCACTGGGCCCGCGTGGACGACTAAGGCCTATTTACCTTATATGACTGATAAGTTCAGTATCAGTTGTCAATGTGTCCTTTAAAACACGGAATCAACTTTTTCAAACAATCATGGCATTCGGCCTGCATGTTACTCGCGTTGTTATTATGTGTTAAATGAAACACGTATTGAAGAATATAAAAGAGATCTTAGTATACCTTTTTGGACCTATTACCTCACTAGCCCAAGGCATATCCTAAAAGCAACGATCGAAAAAAAGATCCCTATTCCTAAAATGTCTATTGCTGAAATGGTAGAAATGTTCTTACCATTGTTGTGTATTCTAAAAAAATAAACTTTTATCGCACGGATAAGTAAAATACTGAACAGGCATATACAAAGTACCATCTACTTAAACAAGCGACCAAATTGAAATTTAATATAAGAACACACAGAAACTATGTATACTTTAATTCAATTTCTGGGCGTAATACCAATATGCACCACATATCTCCGTCCTCCACGTTCCCCATACAGAACTACCACTAGCTATTTATACCCGTTATACATAAATGTCACGACTCTTTTTTATCAAAAATAAAAACAATTTTGGCACCACCGTGCACGCAGCTTGTGATATTTCATTTCTATCCCTTTAACAAAAGGAAATTCTTAAAAAAATATTCGCAAAAGAAGTCTATTTGGCATAGGAAAAGTTGGCTCGATTTGCATACGGGAACAGAGATCATTGTTTTTGCAGAATATGATATTGTACTTCGGCCATTTGTGATTTACGAGAGACGCGTGAGATCTTTTTGTATTCTGAGGCTCACGAAATTCGAATTACAAAACGGTTCATGCATTTTATTTTTTCGTTACGTCTTTATTGAATAACACGTTTTATTCATTTCTTGGTTTGAATAAATGGAACATAAATAAGAACATCTATCGCAAAGCCAAAAAACTCATTGATCATTGTCATCCTTGAGCCATGAAAAAATATAGTTGAGCAGAATAGTATCGATATCGATAGCCCCGTACAAGTAAAAACTTTCAATAAAGAAGCATTTTTGCGATACTCCCGATACTAGGGAAAGATATTGTAATTTACTGGCGATATATCGATACAGTTGCTTCTGACTATTGCCAAGACTATTGATACTATCGACAGTATAGATGATTTTCAAGGTAAACTATCGATATTGAAACTTTCGATAGTTTGGCAACACTGTTCACAACATATCATTTGATTTAGTTGCCACAGCCATTTCCACATCTATGTGGAATCGGCCTAAGGTATTGAGTATCACCGATCACTTAACAGGAGAAAAATATTTAAATGCACCTCATTAGCGTCTTTATCCCCATCCATTCCCGATAATGGCACCTTTATTGATTTATTACAAGCTCTCGCAACGAATATCGAATATGCCATTTGTCATCTTTTTTAGCGTCCCACAGGAATTGAGAGTTCCGCTTTGAGGAGATCGATGTAACCCAATATCGTATAAGCGGGATTGGAGATTTGATCACACGCGTTATTACAGTGTTATAAATGAAATGTTTCAAATTTTGCTTTCCTTATTGCACCTTTTATTGTTTTACAGTGACTCGTTTTCTGGACGGGACGGATTAAAATTTCAATTTGATTGATGGTTCTTGATGTATCGGAAGCAGTGGTGGTGTTTACCAGATTCTATTTATTATATTCATCATGTGCTCATTTAACGTTCCCATCGAGGGTGTGAGGCTACCCGTATAAAGTGTATAGGCCTTAGTCGTCCACGCAGGCCCTGTGCGGATTGGCCGACTTCACAACTTTTGAATCTCTTCGCAGGCGTCCGCAGGTATCCTCACGATGTTTTACTTCACTGTACCATATTTATTGTATTAATTGCACCAAATCGTGCTTAATAAGGATCCGTAAAAGTATTTTATGTAATCATTAAACTAAAAAAAATATTAAAAAGGATCCTGCCTAAAATTAAAAATTATTGTTAATAATTAAGATTCCTCATGTGTTCCCCGATCAATACAACCTGGCCGTCTTTAAGGCAAGAGTGAATAGATTGTTTCTAGGCAGGCATGATCCATCCTAGGCCGCATTATCACTTACCATCAGGTGAGATGGCGGTCAAATGTCTGCCCATAGGTGATAAAAAAAATCAGTCATTCAAACTAAGCTGGTTCTAACTGGTTTTATTGCCGTTTCAGTTTATTTCCCGTGCATTAAAATGCACGGTAAATGTAGTAGTAGAAATGTATGTAGAAGATATATACTAAAATTCACCACAGTACAATCGCTGGGAGCTCTTTAAAGCTCAATTAAATTACCGATGAACGATGGTTACGCAAATAATTACTACACGTGTCATATGTGGTTTTTCTGACCACAATCCCTAGTTGAGTACACATTAAACTAGCAAAATATACTTCACAAAATCATGAGGTTTACCTGAAACTCATCATCATCAGCTTATTATAAGTCCTTTCGAGGCAGTCTACCAATAAAGGATGTATAGGCCTTATTCGTCCACGCAGGCCCAGTGCGGATTCGACACTTTACGCACAACCTTTGAATCTCTTCGCAGGAGTCCGCAGGTTTCCTCACGATATTTCCGTTGACCGTAAGATCATTATATAATTACATATTACATTTAATTTCGAAAAGACATTGGTATGTGGCGGCGTTTGAACCTGCTCCTTCCAGATCGGAAGGCCAGAGTCCACACCAATGAGCCACCGATGCTCTCCAAAACACATCACAGGGTTGCCAAACGTAAGAGGTTCCTCGTACAAATACGAGATTTGTGGTCCTCCGTTCGAGGTACGAGGACACTATCAACTTCGAACAATTATGGACGATATTTTGAAATATGACCATGCTTCATATTAAAAACTAGTGAAATCTATCAGAACTTGATCTTTTACAACAAAAAACATTGGTCGCTTTTACGCGATAATTGACTGCAGGCAGTAGTAGCTATGGCGACCGGGGAAACCCCGATTAATAGAAAATTTGTCCTCCGCATTAGTCGTCTTTAAAAAGTGATGTTTTTTTTGTAAAAATCTAGTAAATGTTTATTTTATTTAGTATTTTTAATGATATACGAGATTCGAAAGTCAAGGTACGAGATTAACTGCTTATGTACGAGGATTTTCGTTTCGGGGTTGGCAACCCTGTCACATCATTATTAAAAACTATCACTATACTCACAATGGACGACTTACATTATTTTCGGCATTTAATAAATGAGCATTGTTTGAATAAACACGGTTATATAAAAAGGGAAATTCATGAGCTAGTAAAAGGTTAATTATGTAGATTTTACAAACCATGGTGACACATTTTTGTTTCGGGATGAGGGGACTGTAACTACAAGAGACCTAACATCTGTTGTCTCGGGTGACGGGCAGTGCGGCTTTGATAGGTTTGAAGATGGATGGAGAATAATAAGTATTATTAGTGGTTGGTCGCCTTCAATGCTGTTCTGTCATGGTCAGTTATGTTACTATCAGATGATCGTCCTGTGAAGCTGGTTACATAGAAAATTAACTACGTTTATAAATTAAATTCTTAGAACAAAACCGTATTCTAGACTGAAAAATTAAATATTTATGTACTCGTACCCTGTGTATAGTTTTTATGTTCCACTTTCTCACTTATTGCTTGTCTGCTATTGTCTCATCATAACAACCTATTATACGCTATCACTTCTGAAAGAAAGAAATAAGAAATGCTTAACTTTTTTATGAAAAATAACACAAACCAAATGGTCGTTTTATTAATACGCATAATACTCGTCCATTTTGTTCACCGCAGCAAATTTCAAAACTGCTTTCGTTTAACATTAAAAAATACAGCATGTACCTCATAATATTTAATAAACAAGGATTGTGTTAAAATTTTCACCGAAACCCATCCAGGAATAATTTTAGACAGTTTATGAATAAAACATCCGGACCACACGGCGAACGCAAAAAACAAAGAGGATTTGGGTATAACATTTGGAAGGAAACAAAAGCGGGACGGATCCGAAGGCAAAAAAACCTCGACCTTTATCTGATTGAATATCTACATGCCATAAAAAGGGTACACAATTTCGCCCTATAATTAATTCAAGTTAACGAGCGAACACGGCAAAGCTTATCCGGTTTTTACTACAGACTCGGGATAAAATTCACGCTTGAACATCATCGGCATTTAGCGCTTCGAAAACTCGTGTACATTTTCACAACAATCCATAAAATGGTTACTACATTTTAATGATAAACACAAATATCTCGATTCTTACTAAGATCTCTGAATGTGGTCTTTATATTTAACTGGCACAGATATCCTGGTCTCCGTTTTCCTCATCCAGTTTCTATCAGCGAACACTCTCTAGTCATCGCTCCATCGAGTTATTTTACTCAAACGTCACTACGCACACCCGGTGGTAAGTGTTACGCCTACACATGACTTATGCAAAGTAAGGGAATCTAATAATAGTAGAAAGTGATTAGGTTCCATCAATACGCGGTCGTACGTAGCACGGGTGGAAACTCACAGCACACAATACATGAATCTATTGTCTACGCGAGTAATACGATTGTGCGGATACGTCCGGTGGTAAACTCGATACTAAGTCGACAAGGTAGGTACTATCGCAGTGCCAGATATCTTCCCGTGAAACAGGAGTGAAATGCACTTTTGTGTTTCGAGATGAGGGCACTGTACTCGTAGCTAGTGAAATTACCGTATACCCGAGACCTAACATCTGTTGTCTCTGGTGTCGGGCGTCTGTCTACCAGTTGTACAGCAATAACTGTCTATCAGTTTTTGGCCTCCTTCAATGCCGCTCCATCAGGTGAGCGTCCTGACCTTCCTGTCCACTAATTTCATACTCGTAAAAAAAACAGTTCCCTATACTCCTATGTATGGATCATTTCTCCTATCTCTCGCAGCTGATCACATACATGAAACTTGCATACATTATCTATTATATACACATTCATATCCTTCCACACGTAAACACTCAGACTTCTACATACACTCACACCATTTTTCACATACCCTCTCATAACTATTTCAAGCACACTACTACACTTCTACAGCTACACTTTATTATTATGACTACTCACTCTCTTGTAGCTCGAGTTACGTTATATTTAGTCTTAATTATATTAAATTTATTATCTTTTCTATTACCTTACAATGTAAGACGTCTAATTACCACACATTAACAAAAAGTATTACATACTCTCTTGAGGCGGGCCTAGTGGTTTATGGTACAGGTTTCTATAAAAACCTGTTACAGGCATCAGTTCCTCACAAATATATGTCTATTATAAGCGTATTATGTTATAACTGTTAGATGTAAAATTATTTGTGTTGGAAAATTAACGATTGTTTTCTGTTACATTTTATATTTTTAGTTCTGAATTCAGTATCAAGCTTACATGGTAGCTTTATACTATAGAACTGAAGTAACTGAGATTTGTTGGATGCAGGATTTCCTCTCAATATCACTCACTATTTAATTGATTCAATCATCCTAATAGGAAAACTTAGGTTAGATTTGAAGTAATAATGCTTCTGGATTTCCTTAAACAAAATTTAGCACAGAAAATGCTACAGTAAATAAATATCCCACCAAAAACATTCTGTAAAATCTAGCCAAGTCTCAATGGAGCTGCTTGATTATCTCTAAAAAGTAATGAAATCAAGACAAAGACGTGCCAAGTCTAATGTTCGGGTTCGATCCCCGAGCAGTACCTACAAGTTCCAAGTTTTTATTGTTTTTACTTTATGTAACCATTAAACCCTAACTCTGTACCAAATTTCAGCTCTCTGAGTATTTTGATGATCATGAGTGAGTGAGTGAGTGTCTATCTGTCGAAAATGCGAAACTTTGCTTTCGCTTAACGCGGAACTAAATGACCACATACTTGAAATTTTGGATTTAAAGTTTTTTTATATTCTTACTAGATGACGAAAATTTCAGCGCTCTGGTATTATCCAAATGTTCTGAAATTGGGGCCTGAAAATGCGGCGAAATGGATCCTGTAAAGGATGGTACGGCAGTGTTCGCTTCGCGCTCGACTTGGCGGGGGCCGTGCCGTGCCCCCAGATTTTAATGTTTCTTAGGTATAATCTGTAGCATAGTTGCAATAATTAGGTCAATTGGAGTCTTGGCGTACACAAAAGGACAAGAAAATTTGTTATAACTTTAGCGCTAATTTACAAGAAATTGCTCGTGAAGCAACTGAATTTCCTGTTGCAACTTCATTCTGTGCGCGATATTGCCAAGTCGTAAATTTATTGAAGTAATGCTAAAATAGGAAGGTTTGTTATTATTATGATTGATGGTATTGTCTTTGTTTTTTAATTGTTTATAGCATTATTGATGGACAATTATACTTGTATATGTATTGCACGAAATAAAGATATTATGTAATTGGTTTGAATTACTCTTGAAAAAAGTATATTTTAAATACATTGTCTAACGAGCTAAAACCTGACTTGCTTAATGATAAAATAATATTTGTTTTTATGTTAGTTTAATACAAAAATGTGATATATGATTTTAAATTCGTTCCGTTTTTATTTTCATTGCTTCATTATATTAATGTAATGTGACTTAACATATCTATAAATAATGAAACACTTTTCAATAAGATTATTTAATACTTGCGAACATTATACGTTTAATGTAAAAATAAAAAGTTAGATTACTCATATTACATTTTTCTTAATAATCGAAATAGTAGTACGATTACTGTCCAATTTATCTCCTCTATAATATTTTTACGATAAGCTTCTCATGATCTCTCTACTTTTGTTTCAGGTATCGTCTTGACTATGTCAAATGAACAAGCATGCGTGATTACATGAAAATAAACATCATTAAAATGGTGTAATTAATAGAACAATGAAATATACCCCCACACTACAGACTGAATAAAGAAATGGGGTCACAAAGGTGATATTACAGAAAATGGCCACCGATCGACTGCCATTACACCTCTGCAATTCAATAAAACAATACTGGCACAGCGCTCACTATAGTTTGAAGTATACATTAAATTTAATTAATAAATATACTAAAAGATATCCGTGCAGAAGTGTAGGTTTGGACGTGAATGGAAGAGTCAAATTAGTTTTATTACTAGTTCTATTGCTGAGTCAGGTCTCGAATTGTAATAACTTCGGGAACAGGAATTCTATGTTGAGAACGCGAGTTATTGGCACGAGATACGGGAAATTGCAAGGCGTTATATTGCCGATGGATCAACATAAATACTTGAAGCCGGTGGAAGCCTATTTGGGAGTGCCGTACGCTACGCCGCCGACTGGATCGAATAGGTAATTATTTGGCTTTTTATATCTTAAATATCTTTTATTTCAAACGTCGGTGGCTCATTGGTGTGGACTGTAATGCTTTCTGATCTGGATCTGGTTTAAATCACGTCACATACCAATGTCTTTTTGAAATTATGTGTACGTTTATCCGATGCTCTTAAGGTGAAGGAAAACATCGGGAGGAAACCTGCGCACGCCTGTGAAAAGATTCAAAGGTTAAGCGTGAAGTTGGCCAATCCACACTGGGCTCACGTAGACGACTAAGGCCTGTGCTCGTTTGCGTAATGTCATTAAAAAAACATTGAATTCTTGTTTTAAAGTCGGTCTCATTTAACTTCAATGTGACGTTACAATCTTATCATAGTTGTAGGCATGTCCATTGTTTCCATAACGGCAGGCACTCTTGGCCCGAACAACTGTTTAGCTTTGCAATAGGTTGTAGCGAGCTGTAATTGAATTTACAAACACTCAACAATGCGCACAAAACAACCTAATTCACCTTGTCATTGATAACAACAAATTTGCATTGCAATATTACGGTCATATTTACTTTGACGCCTTTGCATGAAATATCCATAGTTCAAACAGTAAATTCGAAACTCCAAACTATTTCCATATCCAAACTGAATATAATTTGGCGGAATTTATCTGTGAATAGAAGGGTAACGTAATGGAGAGACCATACTTGAATCACGATTCAGAACAACTTAGAATGTATGGGTATGATTGAAATTGTTGTAAAGGAAATTATATGTTCCCAGTTTGTAGTTGTAATTATACAACACACATGTGTTATGATGAAAGCCTTTCATGAAGACTGAAGGTCACTTAACGTGTTATAGAAGGGCTATGTGGGGAGATTTCCTATGCGATGTTAAGAATTAGTGTGTCCGAAATAGTCCGGGTTTACGAGTTGATGTGGCAGTGGACAGGGCACATAGTGCATAGAACTGATGGTTGATAAGATGTTCAAGTTTTCGAGTGGCATTCAAGTAACGAAAAACAATAGAAGGCCCACCCCTTACAAGATGGTCCTAGTAAAGGTGATGGCTAATATGGAGTTGACTACTGGCGATCGGTTCGTATGGAAGTCATTAGATCATTATTCAGCAGTGAATATAATGATTAGGCTATAATGACGATGAAATTAAAAATAGCAAAATTAAATATATAACTACCTCCGTGGTCATTTTATGAAAATATATACATACTACACATAATAAATCTCAAACAATACTGACAGTTATGCACACAAACGTGTGAATTGCTCGGATATCGAACCCGGGATTCTTGATGTAGTAGTCGATATCTCAACCATAATGGATCGAAATTAATCATTTTATAAATTATAAAAATATCCACTTACATTCACATGGCGCCATCTAGTCCAACGTTAAGCATGAAGCCTGTATGATGGGTACTAAACAACGCATAAACATACTTTTATACATTTTATTTTATAAATTAATACATATTATACATAGAAAACACCCAGACCATTACAAACAGACACACAAATGTTTGTACAGCCCAGGGATCGAACCCTTGGTGTTGCAGTCGACGTCTCAATCGCTACACCGAATGGATCGTCGTTTTTTTAAATTAACTAATCATCTTTACGGTATATTATAGTGTAAAAAATATCAATTTAACTCATTGACCGCCAGAGAACCCTTAAAGTATTACAAACAATAGATTTCCCATTATGTCTGGATTCCAATATTGCAATAAATGGTTTAAAAACTATTATGATATAAAACAAAGATATTGATTGTTCAAAGGTTCGCACCAACTAGAGCGCCAGCACCGTGGGACGACGTGAAAACCGTCGACCAAATGGGCCCAGTGTGTCCACAGAGGCTGCCTGACATCACAAACGAAACGTTAGCTTTAGAGAGGATGCCCAAAGGGCGATTGGAATACTTGCGAAGGTTACTACCACGGTTGAAGAATCAAAGTGAAGATTGCCTGTACATGAATATTTATACGCCGGTGCAAGGTAAGGCCTTTTGGAAGCTTTTAGTACGAACTACTGGATTTTGGGAACTGTTCCCTTTTAGTTATGTAATGTATTTGCATGGGCTGATGATAGATTTATATAGAAAATTCCAGTTTCCGCGTAGAGATTTAATGATACTATAGAATAATATAGTATTATGTAAAGCTTTAGCGACTAGCAGACATTAAATTATACGAGGTGGTAGTCCTCTGAGTAGTAGTACCACCGCAGTGCTAGACATTCCCGTGAAACAGGTGTGTTATGCACTTTTGTGTTTCGCGATGAGGGCACTGTAGCTAGTAAAATTACCGGGTATGAGAGACCTAACATCTGTTGTCTCGGGTGACGGACGCAGTGCGGCATTGATGGAGGATAATAACTGTCTATAATTTGTTGGTCTCCTTCAAGTCGCTCTGTCAAGGCCAGGTGTATCGCTTACCATCAGGTTAACGTCCAGACCTTCCTATACAATTGTAACACAAAAAAAGACAGTATAACGGATAAAAGTTCGTGTTTTTTTCTAGTCGTTTTATTGACTTTGGGGTTCTTTTGGCTTTCTTCAATATACCTTCTTATGGTATTCTTAAAACTAATACTCATATGTACTCGTTCTAGCTTATATTCAATTTAATTTAAAAGAATTGATGTGATATCCTTTCATCAGATATTTCAATTTGGTGCCCAAAACTTTATGTTTTTGGGCACCAAATTGAGCAATAATAGGTTGAGCATTCATTATTTTACTTTTTTTATTTTTTTACATTTTTGTCTTCCTTGCTAACAAAAATGTTTTTATTTATTAGTAATTTTATTACAAATGTATTAGGAAAATTATTTTTGGGGAATTTGAACGAAAACCATTAGCTTAGGCCATTTTTATTTAGTACTTACAAAGTAAAGTAATTACCTATTTCGTTTGAAGTTAATTAGGTAATGCTTAATTAACTTTTGTTTCTTGTAAAATAGGAATATTTCCATTGTTAATGACCTTAACAAAGAGCGCCGGTGGCTCATTGGTGTGGACTCATTCATCTCATTGGTGTTGCCTTACGAGCGCAGGTTCAAATCCAGCCGTTTATCTGACGGTCGTACAAGAAAACATCGTCAAATTCAAAGATTGTTCATGAAGTCGGCCAATCTACACTGGGCCTCAAGCCCCTCGATGGGTACATGTGACCCATACTCGATGGGTACAATGACCTGATGATGATGATGATAACAAATAGAAAAACGTACAAACCAGATACTTTTACGGAGGGCTAAGTGGCTCCTAAGATCTCTTTACCTATAGCTTACACTGATTTTAATATACCCATATATCTGATAGTGCAATGTTTCCAGCTATTCGTTTCCTTCAACATATTCACTGTTTTCGATTTATAAGGATTTATAGAACCTTTTCCGAGACATACACCTGTATCTCGCAGTTCAATGAACTAGTACGTAAGCCACGCCGATCCTTTCTCAAATGTCGATATGATGTATCGTATATTACGAACGATTTGTTGTTTAGTATCGAATACACACAATATTGCAGATGATAGTAAGGCATATTCTCTGGTTTGAAAATGTGTGTGCTTTGAATTTCCTTACAGGTACATCGAGACTTTTTTATCTATTACATATAAATAAAATTTGAGTGTCTGTTTCTAATATTGGAATAACCATTTTTTTCTTCATGCAAATATGCGGTACATATGTCAAAAAAAACAATGTTCAATTTTTTGTCTATCTGTCTGTTCGTTCAGGATAATATCTGAGACGGCTTGATGGATTTGGACGAGACTTTTTTTGGCAGATAGCTGATGAATTAAGGATAAACACAAACTATTTTTACTTTAAGAGAATAATTATTATTTTAGAATAGTAAAGCAACGTTTGACTGCGTGGCGGCTTCGCGTCGCGTGATCTACGCGCTATAAGGTTATGTTTTGCTGCGGGAAAATATATTATAATGCGAATAATACCGCGGGGAACAACTTGTTGAATATAATTTTCATAACACGTATTGAACTCGTGATATTTCTCCAATAAATATGGAATAGAGCGTCAGTGGCTCAATGTGTGGACTGTCGCCTTCCTACCGGTTCAAATCCCGACACGTACCAAGTATTTTCAAATTTTCGAAAATATATGTACGTTATCCGACGCTCTTACGGTGAAGGAAAACATCGTGAGGAAACCTTCATGCACGCCTGCGAAGAGATTCGAAAGTTGTGTGCGAAGTCGTCCAATCCGCACTGGGCCGCGTGGACGACTAAGGCCTAATCACCCTACACGGGTAGGCTCGTGCCCCTCGGTGGGGACGTTTAATGAGCTGATGATGATGATGATGAAATATGGAATAATTTTTCCAAACTTACTTTCTTACATAACTTTCCCGTCTACGTTAGTACGGTTATCAAACCAATATCTACCGACATCCTCACAGAGCAATATAAAGTCAGCCTTCATTTATTTTTTAACAAAAGCTCCTTTATTCACCCACATAGCCTTTAACGAGTTATTTACAATACAATCGCTAACAAATACTTTATCTCAACAGATAACGCTTCCCGTGAAGAGCGTCACTTTATGGCACGATAAAACCCGTGTCCCATACGGTCCCCTTTGTCATTATCCCGATTTAGTTCTCGAGTCAACAGTCACACGTGACTATTGTTCTGTAACAAAAGGGGAACTCCATCGTAGTACAAAACTAACAGCGGAGCCGAGAGACGGGCGTGATTAAAATTTTCAAGAGAGCCCGACTTGAAGATTCCAAATCATTCTCTTTGGATTCTCTATTATGTTCTGAATGGGCACTATTGACATGAAATATTAAGGCGTACAATGAACGCGGGACGGGGATTTTGTGCAGCGTAATTTCTTTGCAATCTTGACTAAGATTGCAATTGTTAGGTTGATAGTGCATTTAGGTTATGAGATCGTTCACTGACGTTGTGTGAAACCTTGCTTTTCCTTGTTCTTTTGCTGGAATCTTAGTTTTGTATAATGTCTTAAGAGAATGGGACGGTCAGTTCGCTCGCTTGACGGTAAGTGATCCTGACAAAATAGTGCCAAGGAAATTTATAAAAGAGTAGGCAGTAATTACATTTCGTCAACACTGCCCTACGCTCATCACCGAAGACGATTGATGTTAGTTAAAAGAACTGGTTATTTTAAAACATATAATGAATTAGAGTCTAGACCATTTCATGTTAATTCAGTTTAGGCCTTAAGAGCGGTAAGGGCATAAACTGAATAAAATAATATTGAATTAAGGACATATCTTATGTGATTTTATTCGACAATCCCATGTGACAAACGTCGGATCGGCCGTTAAACATTTCAGAAAGATCCATATTTATCAACATCTCGATGCAAGTATATAAATAACTTTACCTATTTCGGACCTTTATTTATAACAAATAGGTACGTTTTAGATCACTTAATTGTCAAAGTACGTATCCTACTTAATTTTGGGTTCAAGTTATTAATTAACTTTTATTATTGCGCAGTAAATTCGCTGGAGCTATTTCGTCGAACGTAATTGGTTAAGGGTCGTTAACCATCGATTTTCTAATGCTTAGATTTGATTAAATTTTCCTTTTGCTTGGGGTAATTGAGGAAGCCATACTGGTAAATACTAACAATGTATTTATTTAAAGTACGAATAATAAAAATAGTATAACAGAGACCTATTTTATTGAACGTCAGTTAGAGTTTTTGAATTTTGACCGAAGTATTTTTGAACCCTCAAATTTTGCCTGAGGTCGCATTACACACAAAGATTTTCACTACAATGGTACGAAACCAACACTCAATGAAAATATATGTAAGTCTATGGATATGTGTACAGACAAAAAATAGCCCCAAGGAGCATGAATCCTGTACTATAATAGTTAATTATGATATCTCCATGGCATAGGTTAGTAACCAACCTACGACCTTACTTTTGGATTTAATTACCAGTTTACTGGTAAAAGTCACTCAACAGATTTTTTTTAACTGACTTCTGCTGCTGGCCGCAGATGGCCTTTACAGCTTTACCGGGCAATTAGGGAGCGCAGATGGCTTTCAGCCTAAACATTTATACAACAAGCCTAAGGGCGTTGCGGGTCAGGCTTGGTAGCCTAATATATGTTTGGGACTCAACAGGTTTCACTCTCATCATTACAGCCTAATTATGTCCACTGCTGAACGAAGGCCTCCCCTAATGATATCCACGCGGACCGATTCCTTGCAGTTGACATCCATCTGCTACCCGCAACCTTAACCAGATCATCCGTCCATCTGGTTAGGGGTCGGCCTACGCTTCGCTTTTCGTTACGTGGACGCCACTCGAGAACCTTTCCGCCCCATCGGCCATCGGTTATACGCACTATGTGCCCTGCCCACTGCCACTTCAACTTGCTAATCCTCTGGGCTATGTCGGTCACCCTAGTTCTCCTACGGATATCCTCGTTTCGGATTTTATCGTGTAGGGAGACACCTAACATAGCCCTCTCCATAGCACGCTGAGCAACCTTGAGTCTATTCAAGAGGCCCTTGGTGAGCGACCACGTTTCGCTTTCGTATGTCATAACTGGCAACACACACTGGTCAAAGACCTTCGTCTTGAGACACTGAGGTATTTTGGACGAAAAGATCTGCCTTAACTTCCCGAACGCTGCCCATCCTAATACTCAACAGGTTAACTATAAGTAATTGTAGTTCCTTAACACCTGGTCGGTAGATTGCTAAGTTGCTTACATATTCTATAAAATAGCCAGTATTTTTACCTGTTACAATTCACTGCTGGATATGTTTGCGCAGTGAAATGCAATGATAATATATCCTCATTTTCCGCAAGATATCCCAGCCCACCCGCTTTGTTCGTACAGCCTCCACCTTAGCTAGTTCTCGGGTTAAATATCCAGAGAATCATAAGAAACAAGGAAGCTGTAAATAATTTATATAATTCTTAAAATAATAGTGATTCCGCGTACGAATACCGTTTTTATAAAAGGGTTGTTACTCTCTCAGTTCTTTATTTATCTCATAATACATCTTAAAAACTCTTACTTACAAATATAAATTGATTACAAACCCCAATAAGATAAAGTAGGTCAACGTTGAAACACTATATGGTACTTAGTTAATAGTTACACTTACATAAGAAATAAGGACAGCATTCCAAATAAAGACATTATTTTAGCACGTACACTTACGCAATAAGGTTAGGAATTGCATGGGATAATTTTAACAGGACCCCGTTTACTCTGATATCTTTGATCAACCGAGCTATCCGATTTCCAAACTAATTGGTAACGCTTGCTAAAATTCTGTTAGTTGAATAATACTGGGTAAGCGATATCGGCTGGATCGAGTAACATTATATACTTCCATGTTGTTTCACGAGTTACATATTGTTTATATAATAGTTTCATTTTTAGAATTAGTACCTTATGTGGATTGTACTTTCACGAAAAATCATTAACATATCGGATGCTAAAGCAAGGATTCTGGGTTAAATCCCGGGTAACACAAATACTTGTATGCATTAATATGTCTGTATGTATGTATAAGGAAATGGGTTTTTGAATGATGATATTATGTAATTATAAATAAAGAGTATCAAAGTTTGTTTATTCGTTTTTTTAATCTTCATAGTTCAAGGAATTATAGCATAGGTAGGATTTTTCAATTATACTTGTATAATATATTTCAAAATATCTTGAAATGTTTTTTTTATTTTCTATTACTATACTATTCATTCATTCATATAACAAGTTTCGTGCTAAAATTCCTGTATATTAAGAGTCACCTGTTTTCAGACTATGGACTTTGTAAAATACAGAAATTGAACTATATGCTACTTTATATTTAACATAAATGTTAATAATAATAATAAACTTTTATTGCACATAAAACATATTACAACGGAAACATGGACAGAACAAAAAGTGTACAAATAAGGTGGTCTTATTACTAAAAAGCAATTTCTTCCAGACAACCTTCAGAAGAGGATAGTTTCTTAATAATGATTAATTGGGCTGTGCAAAAGTTAGAACCTAAGTTATATAAAAATAATAAAATACAATAAATATAATTTTAAAACATACATACACAAATACATACATATAAACAGTATCAACCTATAGTATATACCTTGGATGAAATATTATATACATACATTCACATAAGTGCTATCAAACTATAAAAAGAGAAAGAAAAAGAAAAAAATTCCGGTGTCAAGTATGAAGTATTACGGGGGAATTAGAGACAGGAAATATGATTTAACACGAGATTTGAAAATAGGCAAGGAGTGAGAATTTCGAATAGATACGGGAAGAGAATTCCATAATAGTATGGAGCGAACCACGAAAGATTTTGAAAAATAACTGGTGGAATGTGAAGGGACAGTAAGATGAAGTTTCCGGCAAGATCGCGAGTTCTCACTTTTAGAACAAGGAAGAAAATTAAAGAATACCTCAAGGGTAAGGTGGAGAACACGGATTGAATAAAATATTGTAAAGGAGAGAAAGAATATGTAGATCGCGTCGTCGACGAACAGTTAGCCATTTCAACTGTGCCCGATATTGAGACACATGATTGTATTTACGCAGCCCGAAAATAATGCGTATACCGAAGTTTTGGAGGCGCTCAGGCTTACTCAGAAGCGATTCACTTACGTCAGAATAGCAACAGTCCGCATAGTCCAGGATAGGCATAAGCAGAGTTTGCACAAGAGCAATTTTAGTAGGTATAGGCAGAAAGTTCCGAAGCCGAGAGAGATAACTCGCTGATGCAAACATTTTCCTGCACACCTCACCGACATGTTTCTCCTAATTAAGAGAACTATCCATGAGAATACTAGATTTTCACCACTTGCTAAAGGGTATATTGACTCCATCAAAAATAATAGAGGGCATTAAATCCCAATCAATACGTGAAACAACCACGAACTACCTATAAAAATGACCTGAGTTTTATTTGGGTTGACCTTGAGCCAAAAGCTTCACTCCATTCCAAACTCGCAGCATTAATGGTATGAATTACTTTGTGGAGACTGTCCAAGCTACCTTGCGAATAAATTTGGAGATCATCTGCATATAGATGTAAATATAATAATAATAATAATAATCTTTATTTCAGGTAAGTTACACCCAACATAATTACTGAATAAATTACAATTACAATTTAAATGTCAAAAATGTTTGAAGATAAGGTACGATTAACATTAATATATCCTTAGCGGCATAGGATTAGTGCCATGTCTCTCACAGCAATGCCTAAGAATGTACGAGTCCATTCTCGCGGCTATCATTGCCAAGACAGTGTTGGAGCTGGCCCAAACTCTGCGCACCAAAGAAGCAGCTCTTTTGCGCATAGTTGTGTGGAAGCAGTCAACTCGAGCTTCCGCAAACATACCAGAGGCACTGCAGAATCGGGGCAACCCCATCACCGCTCTAAATGCATTATTGAATTGGACACGGAGAGCACTGTAGCATTTCGCCGAATAATTCGCCCACAAGCTGCAAGAGTAAAGCGATGTGCAATAGGATCGAAAAAGGGTTGCCTTAACTTCGTTTGAGCACCTAGCAAACCTGCGAGCTATCATATTTGCTCTTACCGACAGCGCCCTCCGCTCCCGCTCAATATCAGCATGGTCGTTGAGTCTGGCGGTGAGAATGTGCCCCAAATATTTAAAATCAGTGACTCGTTGAAGAGGCACACAACTAAGGCAAACAGGTGGAACAGCCTCTGGACATTTAGCACCGACAGCATCAAAAACCATGAGCTTGCTCTTTGCGACATTATACGCTAAGCCGTGACAAGACGCGTACATTTCACACATTCGTAACAGCTGTCTTAAACCACACACTGATGCGCTCAGCAGCACCATGTCGTCTGCATAACTTAGGTTGTTGACACAGACTCCATCAATATGACACCCAACACGACGACTGCTGAGCTCAACAATGAGGTCATTTATATATAAATTAAACAGAGTTGGAGAGGTCAAACCACCCTGTCTAACTCCACATTCCAGATGATAAGGGTCTGACATTGTGCCCGCCCACTTAACGGTGTTGGACTGATGAGCATACCAATATTGGAAAACAATAACAAGTTCCTGAGGTAGATTTATGTCCTGGAGCTTTTTCCATAGCAGTTTATAGCTGACACGATCAAAGGCTTTTGACAAGTCCAGGAAGCATGCATATACTGGGGTTTTTCGATCCGTGTAATATTTGACCGTCTGCTTCAGGCACAATATGGCACTCTCAGTAGAAAGACGAGGACGAAAACCGAACTGATTGTCATGGAGCGTCACATATTTATTTAATTGTGCGTTAAGCAGACCGTCAAATATCTTTGCGCAAATAGTAGCTAACGAGATAGGCCTATAGTTACCTATATCTGACAAATCACTCGTTTTGTTTTTTACTATGGGCACTACCAAAGTCCTCATAAAATCCTTAGGCAAATAGGAGTGACTTACGCAGAGGGAATAGAACATTGCCAGGACTCTAGCGATATGGGGCCCAGCGTGCTGCAGGTGCTCAATGCTAAGCCCGTCATGACCAGGGACTTACCACCAGTCATGGACTTTATAATGCTGGCCACATCCCTTCAACAAAACGCATACCTATCTTTTGATCTTTCGCATTAGCCTCAATAACTGTGCTATCTGGATTCAATAATGATTTCACACTAAACTGATCTTTGAACAGATCAGCAATGCCCTTGGGATCGTTAACACCATTAATACTAACCGGAAGACCCGGACGCACATTGAGTTTATTAGTACCCTTCCAAAAGCCACGAAAATCACCCCCAGCATGCTTTACAGCCAGAGCATCCATCTTTACCTGGTCCTGATGATTTTGGAGCCATTTTAAACGAGACTTGAACACCCTTCTGCTATCACACATTTCTTTGTAAATGAGACCAGACTTAGGCCGGAAGAAGAAAGAAGAAAAGAATTAGATTATGAGTAATAGTATTAATAAAATAGAAAAAAGGAGGGGACAGAACACCACCTTGCGGGACGCCAGAGGAAACAAAACGCCATGCAGAAAATGAATTCTCAATCCGAATACGCTGTCTGCGCCCATGCAAGTAACTATGGAACCAACCAAGCACCGTTGGAGATAAGTTAAAGGAGCGTAATAGGCCGATAAGGATATCAAAGTCAACGGTATTAAACGCGTTACTTAAATCCAACAACGCCAACACAGTCAAACTTCTGGTATCCATACCACGGCGAATATCATCAGTAATCTTCATGAGAGCTGTAGTCGTACTATGGACCAGGACGGAAACCAGATTGGAAAGGATTTAGGAGATTATTAATAGAAAGAAAATTACTAAGCTGCTGATAAACGAGACGCTCAAAATCTTTAGCTAGAAATAGGAGAATAGATATAGGGCGATAGTCAGATAATGAAGCAGGATTAGGTTTCTTTGGAAGGGGTATTACTTGAGCATCTTTCCAGGCAGTAGAAAAACCCGATCGAAGGGAGTGGTTGAAGATATGGGAAATAATAGGACTAAGGATATTAAGTAGAGGGATTATCATTTTACGACTAACGCTATCGTTACCGACGGCATTCGAAACAACGGCCAAATGCTCTTCTTAACTTCACAATCGATCACCTGTCTGAAATAAAAAGGAGAGCAATCAGGAGTTGGAAGACAAGAAAGATTATTTAAGGTGTTAAATTTACGATGACTATTAGTTGTAGTAGAAGAACAAAAATGGTTACTTAAAAGGTCAATATTTAAGTCTTTTGGAACCGATTCACTACGTGATCTTCCAACTCCAAGTGATTTTAAAAACTTCCAGACTTTAGAGGGATTACCATCCTCGACGGACTTATGAATGTGGCGCCTTTGAGCGTCCCTTCATAATTTAAATGTTGTAGCAGAAGTAATAGGTTATTCCAAAATTTCGATTAGATAGATGACAGAGGTCAACTGCCATAATCCGGGTCATTTAAATTGTTGCTTATTTATTTCTAGGATATAAAATACCCATTGATGCATTATTATCTTGCAACGTCATCATCTTCAGCCGCAAAATGGCCCACTGCAGAGCTTAGGCCTGCACAACATAGTGAGGGAGGAATGGGACGTAATCACGCGGGCGCAATGCGGATTAGTGGATGTTAATGAAAACCATCCTGAGTCACCAGCCGGGACCGACGGCTTAACTTCTGAAGCACGAATCTTTCTATTAAGACAATCAGGTGGTTCATCCTGAAATGTCCTTACCAAACTAGGAAAAATTACACAATATTTCCGCAGGATTGGAAACCACGATCACGTAGCCGAACGATGTGGCCGCTAGACCATGGAGGCAGTGGCCTGCATTACATATATGCAAATAAGCAGTGCATACCTTGTAGGTCCAGACAACCCGGAAGATCGCCAACATATGAAATGATTCCCACTTATTCGCCAATTTTCCTCTATAGATTTAAAACCATGGGCGATCTGCTGCCATCAACAGCACTCAATTCGACAAAAATGCAGATTATTGATTGTTTTTGCGATATTTGTTACTCACTTTGCATACCCTGCTCATAATCTTTGTGCACGCCACTGCATGGAGGCATAGAAACGTATATAACAAATATAATAATACATTTCCTCACAAAGCCACATTCTGTTTACCCGACCACCTTTGTTTCGATATCTACTTCTCGCATGACAGATTCGCCTGCGACAGATAAACTCCACTTCGGAATCGGTCCAATGGAAATGAATAATATTTTTCTCATTGGATTCCAATGAATCGTTTGTATTGTTTGAAAGGCAGTTTCCTGGTTATTGGATTATGTTTATTCGTGGTTGTTCGGGTAATTTTTCGATACGAGAATTCCGTTTTTTTAAAACAGAGTTTCATTCAATACTGAAAGTTGTTCAGGTAAAATGTTTTCATAGTTGACAAATTAACAATTGATTTGAATTTGTTTTGTTTAATTAGTCTCTTCAATCTATCGCAGTCAGTCGGTCATAAGGCTCCCTTATTTTGCGCTAGATATCCCGGTCCTCAGATTTCCTTGTCCACCCTCTACAAGCGGATTTTTCACAAGTCGCCAATCCATCGAGACAGAGGTTCTATTCTACGCTTGCCAATACGTGGTCTCCTTTCCAAAACTTGCTGATTCTAATTGAACAATTAATTAAATAAGCAAATAAATAAATATCCACTGGCAGTACAAACATTTGTGTGCATGAACATGTCTGTTTGTAATGGTCTGGGTGTTTTCTATGTATAATATGTATGTATTTACAAAAAAAAATGTATATAAGTATATCTATCCGTTGTTTAGTACCCATAATACAGGCTTCACGCTTAACTTGGGGCTAGATGGCGCTGTGTGAATGTCACTGGATATTTATTTATCATTCACACAGCGCCATCTATCCCCAAGTTAAGCGTGAAGCCTGTATTATGGGTACTAAACAACGGATAGATATACTTATATACATTTTTTTTTTGTAAATACATACATATTATACATAGAAAACACCCAGACCATTACAAACAGACATGTTCATGCACACAAATGTTTGTACTGCTTGGGGACCGAACCCGGAACCTTTGGTGTAGTAGTTGACGTCTCAACTGCTACACCAAATGGGTCGTCAATTGAAAGCAGGTCGTATCACATCGCCATGGTGGGCACAGAACTCTTGTTATCTGCTTAATATTATCGTTTTTGCAAACCTAATGTAATATTTGTTCACTATATTCATATAATATGGGGATAGATGGCGCTGTGTGAATGTCAGTGGATTACTTTTTTACTTGATACTTATTCATTCGTTTGAAAATTATGCGTGTTCATCATCATTACAGCCTAAAATTTTAAATGCTGAACAAAGGCCATATAAATGCCGAATAAACGCAAATTAATAGAAGCTTACATAGATTTTAGAATCTGATTATGATTTATAGAATCTGATACTGATTTGTAATCATTGTAACAATTGCATCGTGGTTTTGATAAAAAAAACTGTACTTCTTCGAATTTAATATAATTAATATATTTTTTAAGGAAATTCACGGAAATATATTTTCAAGAATAATTTGATGTTTCCAGCTGAATATGATTTTATGTCCCATATTAAAACGAAAAGAAGCCATATTTTATTTTGAAGAACAGGAATGGATTTTCATTGGTGGTATCAGAACCATTTAATTTGTTGTGAAGCACGCATAATTAATTAAAATAGGTCGTGGCTAAATGAAATCCTCAAATTATAATGAAGTAGGCCTGATTGTTAAGTACGAAATTCATAATATTCCTAGAATTCCAATTTGTTAAAGTGTTTATTTCCTGTTTACTTCGTAACATAAAAAAAGTTTGCAATTTCATCATCGAAAGTCTAATTTTATGTAATTGTTGCTAGCTGTTTGCTTGATTGTTAACTTTCTTAACTCTTAAACTGCCACTGACGGATATATCCCACAGAAACAATTGATTTTCTAATGTGTCTGGATTTCTGACGGTTAAGGTTTAATGAATCGTAATGAAAAGTAAACCGGTCTTAGGCCCGTATTATATAACGAAACTCAACTTTGATCTTTATTTAAATAGAGTTAGAATAGGATAGCGCTGTTTATAATAAATAGCACCATCCCTTTCTAACTCAATTTAACCTATTGAACGCCGGGAATCCAGACACAATAGAAAATCTATTGTGTCTGACGCCTTAAGGCGTCATTGGCGGTCAAAGGGTTAAGTAACGATCAACGTTGAGTTTCGTTCTAGAATACGAGCTTAAGAGTTAAGGTTTCCTAAAACAAATTGTTTTGTTCGAAAAAGCCACTACAATCTACGATTGTTAATCGTTGTTGTACTTTCATAATTCAATTGAATTTAATTCTTTATTGCTTTTCCATATGTTTATAGGTTAGTATAATTTTAACAAACATTAGTATCAATATGGACCCTGTCGGGCACAGCATAATCAGACAGAGACGGGGACTTCAATGCTTCAATAAGATATTTTTATAATAAATAATCTAACCAATTCATTTCCTTGCAGTCGGCCCAACACTCCAGGCGAAGTATCCAGTGCTCATATTCATTCACGGGGAATCTTTCGAGTGGAATTCGGGAAACGTGTACGATGGTGCTGTGTTAGCCAGTTACGCTGGAATCGTGGTTATCACAATCAATTACCGCCTTGGGATATTGGGTAAGTATTATAACATTTTCATCTTTAATTGGGTGGTTGACACCACTAATCGTTGACGTACTTTTTAAGAACTGTCAAAAAGAACGTTTCCATATATTTTGTATGAGATTAGTGATATGTGACGTCATTGCTCACTATGATGGTAGTGAGCAATAACATCTTTTAAAATATTTTTTTATTTGATTTATTTATTACGTAACAATGACAAAAAGGTACAATACACCATTCCACACATCATTACACTGCAATATTAATACACTAGTACTTTGTTAGTGAACAATTTTTAATACTAAGGGCGATATCGTGAGGAAACCAGTGCACGCCTACGAAGAGATTCAAAGGTTGTACATTAAGTAGGCCAATACGCACTGGCCCCGCGTGGGTGACTAAGGCCTAGACACCCTATACGGGTGGGCTCGTGACCCTCAGTGGGGACGATTAATAGGCTGATGATGATGATGACGGCATATCAAATTATTAGGAAACTATGAAATGAGTTTCCGATAAAAGGTGAGAGAGCCAGAGCGATGTGATCGTAGCATACTCTTAATAAAAATTATTAAATAAAAATGATTTTAAGATGAATGAAAAGCATATAAAATAATGTATGAGAGAAATACATTAAAATATAAAGACTTTTAAATTATGTCCGTTGCTTAACGTCGAAAAGACACTGTACTAAAGGAGTGTGTAATATACTATGCTTTCATTGCTAAAGAGAGGATCAAAGGAAAGAGGAAATAAAAAAAAACCTGAAGATGTGCATTTAATATCTCATATATTACACGAAAACGTCCTCGGTACACTCAATCTCGCTGCGCCCCACATTTTTATTTACCGTCCACGATTTTCGTATTAATTAACAGGTCCATACACGAGTTTTTAGCGAAATTATTTTCTCGCAGTGCATTTCAAAATTGGTGGTACATTTAAAATAACATACTCCAACATTGGAGACGCGTCCGTATGTTCAATGGTAAACGTTCGAAATTCCTTTGTAGATATTCAGATATTCACGTTGGAAATCCTAGGAAGTCAACAAGAAAATGTTTAATAAAGCAAAGTGATGTGATGAAGCCATAGACAGAGAACTGGGCATCTCATAATTAGATTGAAGAAAAATAAAACTAAGTTAATGCACTTAGAAGGAACTTTAATCATCAGAGACAGGGCCTGGTAACTTGTAACATGATTTGTGACATCTAATTTAAGTTTACGGACTCTTGGGACTAGATGCGGTATCTCATGATTCCAAGTTGTTATATTCGCATTATTTTAAAAGTTTTGTTTTGAATAAATTATTGCTACACATTTAGCTTCTTCTTTCGTATTATTGAGCACATACAACTGAACTGAATTGATTATATGGATCGACAGGTTGCACTTGCGGCAATACAATCCCAAAATCATGAATTTATGTGATACCTAAAATATCTCTCTTTTCAACTTGTTATCGATTTCTAGATAAGATTTTTTTTCCAGCCAACGCCTGCAAATTTAAGGCCCTTAAAATGTATTAAATATTCTCCAACTGCGACCTTTTATAAGTCTTTGGTCAATGAAGCAGGCAAACAAAAGCTGGTAAACAAAGCTTAGTACTTTGAAACTGTCCAGAAGATAATAATAAGCTTCACAAATTATTTTTTAAAACCATTAACTGAAAACATCTAGTCTAAAAACAGACCACGTTCATGTACACAGCATAAATAACATCTTTTGTGGTAGATAGTAAAAATATTTCTTTTTAGGTTTTCTAAATGCCAACCCGATACCACATCTAAAAGCGAGGGTAGCAAACTACGGGCTGATGGACCAAATAGCGGCGTTGCATTGGGTGCAACAAAACATTGCACTGTTTGGTGGAGACGCCGGTAACGTCACCATGCTTGGCCATGGCTCGGGAGCTGCCTGCATCAACTTCTTGATGATATCACCAACTGTAATGCCTGGTGAGTATAAAGTTAAAGTGTCGAAACGAAATTGTGACAGTACCAATATTAATTCAAGTCTTGCTGACTCGCAATGTACGGGAAGTCATCATCATTATTACATCACCAACATGTCCTCTGCCAACCATAAGTCTCCCTAAATAACCTCAATTTTCACAGTACTAAAAGTCTCCGTCACCGTAGACAGACGACCTGGTTAAAGGGGCGGGTAGCAGATGGATGTCAACTGGTTGGGATCGGTACTCGTGGAAATAATTAGGGTAGGCTTTAGTTCATCAGTAGACTTTTTAAGCTATAATGATGATGACGATAATGAAATTTAAAGTCACCTGCACATCTTGACGGGTACCATCCCACTTTGCAACTTGGTTTGGCTAGAAATTGGCCTCCATTTATGGTCGTCTCTGGCTTTCGGTTCTAGAAAGTACTTAGTTAAAAGAATTATTATACACCGACACTTATACCATGATGAGACTTATGAATTGACGTACCTGATGACATAGAATTTGACTTCACATTATTTTTTGTTTTAGGATTATTTCATCGGGCAATTCTTCTATCAGGTTCAGCTCTGAGCTCCTGGGCACTGGTAGAAGACCCAGTTAGTTTCTCTGTCCAGCTAGCCAAACAATCCAACTGCACGCTACCCGAAGACATCGTCAAAGACCACGAACTGATAGTCGACTGTCTCCGAGAAGTGCCGTTAGATGAGTTGATGTCTGCTGAGATCAGCACGCCTAGCTACCTCACCGCTTTTGGACCATCAGTCGATGGTGTCGTCGTCAAAACTGACTACGCGAAAGAACTGCTTACTTTTTTCATACCGAATGACCTGCAAGGTTTTACAAGTGTGTCCGGAGTTAACAATATCAAAGCAGACAAAAGGAGCGGTGACAGAATCTTCGGGATTAGGGGTGGTCAAAACAAATACGACTTGCTGTTCGGCGTCGTGACAAGCGAGGCTCTCTGGAAATTCTCCGCGCAGGACATACAAAATGGATTCGAAGGCGAGAGAAGGGATAAAATAATAAGGTGAGGTTCATGTTTATATGGTAAATTGGTGTTGCGCCGCACGGTCGACATGTTAAGGTATCGAATGATATTGTATGGGCGGACGAATGGATAATTTGGCTGATATCTGACATAATACAACGTGACCTCAGCTATAAATCCGGGTGATATATGTTTGATTATTAATAAGGGTTTCTTGGATGGATGGACGGTATTCCGGAAGATATGGATAGTTTAAATATTTAGCTCAAGTATTTGGTATGCTATCTATGATGTATGATGGTCGTATGGATTCCAATGGTAGGTCAAATTTTCTATATAAGATTATTAGTATTGTGTATGGAGGTATTTGTAACTTGCTTATAATGCTTATGACACAAAACACTTTCTTATAAAGTAAATAAGTTTAAAAATGAAAATGAATAAAATCCAGGAATTTACATAATCGGTAAAAATGCCAAATTTTGTTTACATAATTACGAGTTTTAGCCGTTACAAATAAAAAACGAGTTGTGAGAATAACAAAAAATCCCATGAATATGAAGAATTTTCCGTCCAAGTTTAAGTGTTTCATTGACCTTATCAAAAAGCATAAAGATATTTGATTTTTCATAAGTTCTTAATTCGTGAAATTTTTGATTTCCTTTTCAAAGGAAAGTCTAAGGGAAACAATTTTAAATGCAAAGATAAATGCTAAATTCAATATGCGTTCAATTAGGGAATGAAAAAGATAATACGTTTGTGATTTTATTAATTCTAGGAAAAGATTTTATAAAAATATTGAGTAACGTTCTTTTATCTCCATAAAGGTGTTTTTATGAGCTGAGAGCTTTCCAGTGTTTGTCATTAGAACAGAATAAAAATTTTATATGTAAAAACAATTAGATCCGGAGTGCGGATGATGGTATTAATTAAAATACTTTCACATAATTTTATATGCACGTATAGCTACTATGAAGCGTAGCTATGAAAACAAAAACCAATGTTAAGGTTAAAATTAAATTTTAAAAAGTAATATTTTCTTTGATAGAAATAAAACATAGTCTTATATTCTCATATTCTGAACTGCTACAAGCATTTTGGCATTCAAATAGAGAATCGTGTCTTGGATTTATCCATCTGTGGGAATGTTTAATATAGGCACTAGACGATCAGAAATATTACATAGCAGTACAACTTTATATCAACATATTTTGACTTTGTATACACAGTTTGACAGGTTAAATGGTTTTCATATGTATATTATATTGAATTACTTATAAAAAATAACGTAGTAATTTGAAATAAATCACCCCCTCTAGCACTTTTTTTAACCAGTAGCATTTATGTTTATATTTAATTTTCGTACTTTCTGCTCAAAAAAAGGGTTATTTATCATCAATTGCCAAAAATCTACTAGTTAGGATACTAAACAACTGATAAACAACTCTTTTTTTTTGTGAATACAAACATATTATACATAGAAACACCCAGAGCATTACAAACAGACATGTTCATGCACACACATGTTTATTCTGCCCGGGGAATGAAGCCGGAGCCCTTGGTGTAGTAGCCGACGACTCGACCGTTACACCAAATGGGTCGTCGAAATATATAATAACGTTCTATAACTGATCATAACCATCAATAAATTATGTGTAATTGTTTTTATATTGACTGTTTGTTTCAGAACTTATGTCAGAAACGCCTACACATATCATTTAAGTGAAATATTCTTTACAATAGTAAACGAATATACCGACTGGGAGAGGACGGTTCAGGTAAGTTTTTAATACTTTATCAAAATAACATTAATTTCTTTAACGGATTTGCAGTTATCAAACAACAAAATCAAGAAGGTTCTTGACTGTGCCAAGTTTTTTTACTAGGTATGACCATACAAAGGTGATGCAATCCATAAATGTTTTTTGAAGAACCATGGGGTTCGTATATTAAAACAGTATAACTATAATGATACGTTAGCATTTTTAAGATATGGTGGTAAGCCCTCTTTATAACCGACTTCCGACCCCCTTTTTATGTGAATAGAATGAATATTCCATGGCATTTGATTTCCCTTTTTATTTATCATCAAATACATTTAATCATGCACAAAACAGCAGCGGTTTTGAAACAACACTCAATCGATCGGTTTTTACTATATAAGTCATTCACAAAAATATACTTATGTACATAACCTTAGCCGAGTTTACGCTTTTCCATTCAATTTACGGCAAAACATTTTGAAAGCATGCCAGATTTCAATTAAGGTCGCCCGGTTTATTTCTTCAGCTTTTTCGATTATTTCAGAAATAAGCACGTAAGTGAACTCATTACCTGAACCTTGACTTAATTGTGTTTTAACGATGGCAGAGTTTTTATTTAACAACGATTACAATATTAAAAGTTCTTTGCTATTTTGCTACAGTTTGTTTTTGGAATATCAGTGCCTATTAGCTTATCTGTCAGTCACAAAAAGCAGAATACTCTATCCATAGAGTAAGCTAGGTTTTTTTAAAGTAAGAAATATGTATTTTTGTTCTGATATATCCTTAATTATTTGTATGCTATGCTCATATATCATAATATATATAAAACTAAACCATTACAAGAATACAAAAAATTAACTAAAGAAAAGTCAGGTAATTTAAAAGTAAGAAACCGTAGAAAATGTGTCTCGAGGTACGTGGTCAAAGGCATTGTGTCTCAGATTATGTTGCCGTGTGGCATATTATAAGAATATAGTTTATTGTTAAGCTTACCAATCTTCTGAATGTTTTTTTTACTTGACTGCAAAAGATCCACTTTCCCCAACTTCTTACTTCTTTCCTTTAACTTTAAATCGTGGGTCCAAAGGCACTGATGACTCTTGAATATTGGATCAGCGTAATACGCATTGTCTAAATTATGGTACTCATAAGGACTTTTACAGCAGTGTACGCTACTATGAAAGTTTAAGTGTAAAATTTGAAGCATAGCATTGAGATTTACACGCCGATGCATACGGAATCTTGATCAAACAGATAAAAGATCGCAAATAAATTGAAAATACATAAATCCTTCAAGACAAAAGCACACATTTAATAAAACAAAATTTTATTGAAAACTTCGAGAAATCTAGACTCAACATTTTTAGTTTCGAACAAAAGGCATTTGGCAAAGATAGTGCCACATCATCCCGACACCGGATGTCTCTAGTTGAGAAGCTTAGATTAGGAAAATTCTGATCCAGAAATAGCAATCCAAGATGTATCTTTGAACA
Organism: Leucinodes orbonalis; assembly: GCA_019425675.1. Classification (NCBI taxonomy): domain Eukaryota; kingdom Metazoa; phylum Arthropoda; class Insecta; order Lepidoptera; family Crambidae; genus Leucinodes; species Leucinodes orbonalis. Next base: position 40,065 of record PQWD01003501.1, read on the forward strand.
GAAGTTATTCAATTGTTGTAAAATAGCAGTTCGTAAAATGAAAATGAAAAGTTTTATTCAGTTTAGGTCCTTAAAAACACTTATGAATGTCAAATGAAGCTACCACTGGTTCGGGAGGTAGTTTTCCACTAAGAAGAAACCAGCAAGAAACTCAGTAGTTACTCTTTTCAAAAAAATTGTGTTGAATGCAGAATCATTTGTAATCAAAATAATTATATAAAGCTAATTATATTTACAATTTTTATCATATTAAGTATTGGTAAAAAAAAATTAAAGTACTATTAAGCAGTTAAGTATTATATAATTTTAAATAGATGATAACAAAAAAAAACAAAAGTAGTGCAGGCGTGGAGATCAACATGTCCATGAGTTTTTATCATTTATATAATCTTCAATACTATAGTAAGCTTTTTTATTAAAATCGACTTTACATGAGACTTAAACGTATGCTGGGGTAAATCAATTACATTTTGTGGTAGCTTATTAAATATTTTAATGCTTAATCCCACAAATGAGTTCCCGACCTATGCAATCTGAGATTTGGAACGGCAAGTTTGTGTTTGTTCCTAGTGTTCAAACTATGATTATCTGACTTTTTTGAAAATACATGTAAATTTTTGTGTACATAGATGACGCAGTCTAGAATGTACTGAGACGGTAATGTTAAAATACTTATTTGTTTAAATAATTCCCTGAGTGAGTCACGTGATTTAAGGCCGTATATGGCACGGATGGCTCTTTTCTGCAATACAAAAATTGTTTGTAAATCAGCAGCAGACCCCCACAAAAGTAGACCATAAGACACTACGAAGTAAGAGACGTAGACTTAGTAGATGATATAAAGATGACTTATTCTATTTATTCGTTTATTAGATATTATTTGAATATTATCTACATTTAATAATGCAAAAGAAAAGAATGATCTGCATCCCATTCGAATTAATGCCAATGTAGTTGTCTGTTATAATATATTTTTTATCCTTTAGAATACTTATCTAATATTTAACTTAAATTGCATAGTTAAAAGTCGAGTTAAATATAGTTAAGAAAATACTTCGTAATAATTCGCAGTCAAGGTTAACTTCTTAAAATGTGATTTTGTTTTAATTATCCCAAAGAATATTAATTTTAAAAACGTATTTAGTACATGATTTATGTTATTTGAATTATATTTTTTGTTATATATTTGAATTAAATAATACATAAAGACAAATGATTTCAGATAGAAGTATTTAAAATGTGTTTTTTTTGTGTGATTTCTTTATATTTCGTAGATTCAGATCGGAAATGAATACGCTTCCCGAATCCTACATTTATCTGAAGTTTATGATTAACCCTAGTTTACTTTTTGTTTTGCCAAATCAGTCATCATTATACCAAATCAAAGGAATCCAGCACAAAAGATAACCGACAAAAAAAGATTTATGGACGAAATAAATCAACCAAACCTTCCAACTCGTTTATCATAAGAAAGTCAATAATATTATAAGTTATGAAAAAAACAACCACGCAATTGATGACTCAAGGATATATTAATATACGAGTACAGTGGCATGGCGAAATATCGTCTATATGTAAATATTACTGTGACTTCAAAATCAATATCGAAAACATAACGGAAACGCCGTGTTTGTGCTTTTAATATGGAGGCTTTGAAAACACATTTGAAAACTTGCAGTAAATAAATTCAATGAAACGACCAGCCCACATAGGCCATCCCACACTGTATTTCTATGAGGTGTAAGGAACCTACTATGTGGGCCTACAAAATATTAGTAGGCGTTAACGACTAAGTACCATTTTAAGATATAATAGTCAGGATTGATGACTCTACCTGCCTTTCAAAAATTTCAATTTATTTATCGACCATCGCAATAGTTGCTTGACGAGTTCGATTGTCCAATATAATAAGAGTGTTTTGCACACCTGTGTTTCGGAACGAGGGCACTGTAGCTAGTAAAATTACCGGATATTAAGGGACCTATCTTCTGTCGTATCAGGTGATGGGCGCAGGGCAGTAATCTCGGAAAATAATGACTGTCACTGTTATTAATTTCCTTGTCATGGTCATGCATATCACTTACCATAAGATGAGCGGACTGACCACCCATTCACATATGACATAAATAGTGAAAACATTAGTGAAATTGTTTGAAAATCTGTTACAAATATTGTTTTTAAGGTACTTACAATCTATGCACAATGGTCTGAAATAAATGAATATTATTTCCATTAGATAAGTACTCGATACAAAGATAATAGTAAGTAGGTTTCCAATGACTTATTGTGCTAAATATAAATAATTATTTCAGCACCCGATCAACACTAGAGATGCAGCTGTGTTAGCGATATCAGACGCGCAGTACGTCGCCCCGTTAGTTCAAACTGGAGATTTCCTGAGTGTGGCTAAAAGCTCCCCGGATTCTGGACCAAATACGTTCTTCTACGTCTTCGATTATCAAACCAAAGACGGGGATTATCCACAGGTGTGTAACTTGTAGATCAATACAGGTAAAGAATTGTTTAAGATATCTTACAACGTAGGTCGTTTTGCTAAAAAACTGAACAGCGTTTGGCGCAAAGGGCCGACAGGATTTTTTGGGGGGTAAGACCCCTTTTACGCTACTTTTTCCCGGTAGACGCAATGTCTTAAGTATGACGGTAGCTGACATATTATTTTTTTATTATATTCTTTAAATAACCAAATTCATGCCTCTAAATCGTCACAACTTTTCATTTGTTGTTACAATACCTCAATATGAATTGTCATTGTATTCTGTAATGTATTCCTATTCTAAATCAATATTTTCTTGATATAATTCGGACATTTCAAACTCTGAAATCTTGAAAAGATGGAACAATACTTAAGGCATTGCGTCTCCCGGGAAAAAGTATCGTAAGATCCCTCAAAATCCTGTTGGACCATACGCCAAACACCCTACATACGTAAAAACCTTTAATATTTCAATGTACTCTCATGTCTTTCTCACACAGCATTGCTTCAAAAGCATACTAAAGGTGAAATAGTTTCTATTTTTGTATTTTGCAAATAAATCATATTATACCTATCTAAAAATTCACTGTAAATTCAACATCTTTAACCTAAAAACATTCGGCATACGCAAAGCTTTTATTAGACCAAATTGAGATATAAAAGATATGTTATTTCTTCATAGAGTTTTTGCGTAGCTTACTCGATATTCTATTTATACGATTGCTGAATGCCTGGGAACATCAAAATCAATCAGTGCCGATTTGCGAATGATTTACGATGAACGGTTTCTTATTAATAATAACCGTTTAGTTTCCTTGCGAGAGTAATTGCTTTTTGTTGTACCTTATAAATATTCATCAATGTTCCATTTTCCTTCAGAATATCAGTCGATGTCTAAGACCATTTGTTTCTTCATAAATTTTATTACGTAACGTTTCGAGATATTTATTTCAAAATGGCGGATATCCTGAAATAACAAAATGGTTATGTATTCAGTTTAGACCATTGTAGAATTCAATATTAGCATGTAGAATATAATTTTACTAGGTAGCAAACTCTGTCCGAGTTGTCTAAGTCGTTACCACCGCTTTATTTTTTAATCTTTTTAATTAAGCAACAAACGGCACAGCGGCTGCGTTTCAGAAAAAAGAACTATAGTAAAATAACAAAAAAATAATTACTTCATTGTTTTATTAAATATGTTTGTACCAGAGCGTTGATGGCTATTGGTATGGACAGTTGCCTTCTAGAAGGCGCAAGTTTATCTATTTTCAAAATTATATGGTTCCTTCGTATATCCGACGCCCTTACGGTGAAGGAAATCATCGTGAAATACTGCACACGCCTACGAAGTGATTCAAGGTTGTGCGTGAAATCGTCCAATTCGCACTGGGCCCGCGTGGACGACTAAGACCTATACACCCTTTACGAGTAAGCTCAAGCCTCTCGTTTGGGATGTGTAATGAACTGATGATGATGTATGTACAAATACTTAAAATCATTATCAGAATAGCTAAATTTAATATTTGTTTCAGCGTATGGGATCTGTACACGGCGAAGAACTGCCATATTTGTTTGGAGCGCCGCTGGTGGAAGGTCTGGGTCACTTTCCGAAAAACTACACGAAATCCGAAGTGGCCCTGTCCGAAGCGTTTATTCTATACATGGCAAATTTCATCCGAACAGGGTAAGTAAATAAGAGTATTCTCTCTTTTCACAAACAAGAATTGAATGATGTCATCAGTACAATAATATGAATTGAGACATTCATGATTTGTATCGAAAGAATAATTGAGCCCCTTTTTCAAGGTGTCAAAAAATAACCATCAATCAAGCTTTTTACTTAAAAGTATAATGCATTTATCTAAGGTATTTAAGACCATTACGATAAACGTAATAGTCTTAAATTTCTTTAAATATATGAAAAATGAAATTAAATAAAAATTCGTATTACATGCCTCTGAATTTGTTATGACATTACGTCATATTCGTTTGACTTCCAAGTAATGTTAACGACTAACCAACAAAGATATAAACGTACAAACATAAAATAAAATCACTGAAAACCATACATATCAATGATTAAGATCTATGATGGGCTTCTTTAAAGGAACTACAGTAGTAGGTAGAGCGCCATATAAGCCGTTTATTTAAGGTACAACTAGAGGAAAATTTATACGCTTAAGTTTCGATAAAGTCCTTCAAATATATGATGAATACTATTAAGGCTAACAGCAGGTAGTCAGAGCTTCGTGTAACGTTTAGATATTCAAAGTCCACATAGAGACAATGAGCTTAGCTTAGGTTTTAAAAAACGAAAAGGGCTTACGCAATCCTAAACCCCATTAAGGCTCAAACAAAATCTTTTTACACGTAAAACTGTAACAAATGGTAGCCCACCAACAAACTTTGGCTTCATAATTTTCCATTCTGTTCGCGAACAAAGCGGAAACGGAAACCGGCCGTTAGCGGCCCTGTTTCGTTTTCGCCGGATCGCGAAAATAATGACACTGGTGTTTTTTTTTTACATAAGGGTTGGAATCTAGGTTCAAATCTTTAGCCGTATCTGCAGCAGACTTAAGATGTTTTAATTAAGGTTTAGAATTACTATTTAAGAAGTGTATGTTGAAAGTCTTTAGAACTAGTAAATTTTGCTTTTTTGATGAAAGGAATGATTATTGTAGCTATTGGTTTAAACCATTACCTACAATAATCATACGTTTACATATTCAGTATACTCGTACATTATTCAGTATTGAAACCTATATTTTTTAAATACGCACTAATACACAACAAACAGTTTGTTTCGAGTGATGTTATACTTTTTTCTTAGTATTTCCTAACAAAATACTCTGAGTAGACTTCATTTCAGTCCGATAATATAAATTTGAAACTGTTCTTTTTATATATGCTTAACCATGAATGTTATTATTGATTCTAATTAATTTTACTTACATATTAGGCAATCTGTGCTCACCATAAGCCAATAATTGGTTCTTTTCTTGACAATCACAAAATTACAATCACGTATATTTCTACCAGAAACCCGAACGAGGCACAGCGTCAAGAAGGCGTCCTCCCGATATCCAGAGAACGCAATCGTTACAAGAGCATCGTGTGGGACGAGTACGATACATTACATCAGAAATATCTGGAGATTGGTAAGTCATACTAAATGCAAATTTGAAATTGGTAGGTAACTTGTTTCCACCCAACAGCAGTTTTATGTTTCAGATAGTTTATTAATCAGGCAGTTGATCTTAAAAAAGAGATTAACATTACAGATGCTAACTAGTGATTTTAAAAATTTTAGTCACTTTATTTAAAAACTCGATTGTTATTTTAAATTTTGCACCAACTTCCTTTTAGGATCATTGTGAAACTATTGTTATTTCATTTTAATTCAATTTTACTTTAAGATTATTGTATGCTCTTTGATAATTTATTTGAGAGTTATTATATCAAATGTTCACAATTCATATGTGTGTACATAAACAAGTGTGCACTTTTCTGTTTGAAAATACATTGATTTCTTAAAAAGGGAGATAATTGTGCTCGCAAATTTATATTCCTTCAATATTTTCGTACTGGTTTATTGCATGCGAGTAAATATTAATTTGACAAATTATACGATCCGACTTATTACATGCTCCATGCATGTTAATTTATTTACCGAACATCGCAAACAGAACTCATAATTCAATATTAAAAACACATGAAAAACGAGTTCTCGCAATCTTCCTCGTCCCAGTCACGCTTGCGCAATATCAATTTCACAGTTAATTACGCCAACCGTCCCCAGGGGCCGTAGCGTCCCGCACATTCCTCAGCCGTTTTACATTCTTAAATTCTATTGCAGGCATGAAGCCGCGCATGAAAAACCATTACCGCGCCCACCAGCTATCCGTGTGGTTGCGGTTGATCCCAGAAATCCACAGAGCCGGGATGAAGGACGTTGTCGCTAAACACAACCTTTTTCGCAACCACAACGACCCGGAACTGTACGACGGGCTGGTGAGGCCCGACCCACTAACCCGGGTCAACTACTTCGACCCGACCCTGGAGATGTACCGCAAGCCAATTTACAATGTCACGTTAGACATACCCTCCACGACTATGGACACATACGTCACAACTTGCATTAGCGTGATGTCTGCAAGACCAGGGTCGGCTGTAACACAAAGTCATGCTCAAAACAACACGAGCGCTCAAGACGTGTCCAATTTAGAAGTGGCAGGGTACACAGCGTATTCGACAGCTTTGAGCGTCACTATAGCGATTGGGTGCTCGCTCCTCATACTAAACGTACTCATTTTCGCCGGTGTTTACTATCAGAGAGACAAAACGAGGTTGCAGGTGAAGGCGCTGCAACAACAGCAGAAAAGGAATCACAATTCGACATTCGACAGCGTGTCGTCAAAGCATCCGCATTACTTCGTCGGCCACTCGCAGAGTTCGAGCACGATTGTCGACATCGACCATCAAGATAAGAACGCGATTATCGCGATGACGAACCGGGTGCCGCATTTCACGAGTGCCAATTGTCCGAATGTGTGCCACACGGGGATACAGATGTCGAATATGCCGCAGAAGTCGAGTCCACCGACGAATAGAGGTGGGCAATGTACGACGCTGCCGCGCAAAGTGGGGTTCAGTTATCAGCAAACGAATCAAATATGTAATGCGTCGAATTGCATGACACTGCCCAAGAACGCGACGTTCATGAGCAGCGCCAGTAATTTGCCTGACGTGCAAGCACAGACTGGGCAGAATCAAGGCCCAGGGAACGGGTCCGTGCTCCCACCTCCCTCGCCCCCGCAGCACTTCCAAAAGTCGCGAGTCCCTCAAGCGGCCATGTCAGAAATGAACGTATGAGATATGGAGGATATTTACAATTATGTGTAAAGTGGTGCAATTGTGTGAAGTGACGCTGTTAATCACTGGACAAAAACATGGTTGTAAATATCATTGTCGGACAATTGTAAATTTGAAAAATTATATTCATTGTAACATATAAAACAGGCTATATTATAAGGTCAATAGATACATTATAGTGTACGTTAAATAATCGTCAAGTTATCGATAAGGTGTATATTTATTTAATCGTTTTTTCGGTTCGTGTAAATATCTAATATTTTATCATCATGGCCATTGTAAATGGATAAAGTAAACCCTTATTCGAATTAATAATATAATAAATATGCATGTATATGTTTCAATAATTTCTAGATATACTGAAAGGAAAGTGTTATCGAAATACATTGAAAAATCAAACCGGTATTGGTCTGAAATGTTATGAACATTGTTTGTGTTTGCAAGAAGCAAATTATTAAGTCTGAACAATTATTATATGTTCACAGAATATATCGCAAGTCTTACTAACAAAGATTGTCTTCACACATAATTTAATGAAGATGTAAAGGTTACAAGTCAGTGACTTGGAAAAAATAAAATATTTATAATATTTTTTTTACTTTTTCAGTGGTTTTTTTTATTTTTGTTTGATTGTGCAATTTTGAATGGACCATTTGTTTTTGTAGAAATAACTATTTATTTATTTTATGGAACTTAGGCGGGTTCATAATTCTATTATTTATCTTTCTCTTAAAAAAACTTATTTGTCTCATTATTATTTCTATGTATATAATATGAGTTTAACATTTTTATAACTTTTAAATGTTTAATTTATTGATAATATTTTAAAATAACAGAGTAAGACTTATGGAATAAACCAATATTACTCGTATCTGCTAGAAACAATGTTTTGTATGATTTGTTGTTTTATTACGACTTGGTTAGTCAGATCCGCAAGTATTGTTATGATATTTTGATGTTGTCAGATATTAATGACCTTTATTGTTGTTTCGTTCTAGTCTAATCATTCGATGACTTAATGACTGTACATATTTAGAATCTTAAAGACTGTATACTATGTAATAGGTTAATATTTTTGTTGAATTGTAGTACAGGCGAGTTTAAGATTTTCGGTCAAAATATTGTATTATTTATTTCATCATTTACTTATCAACATAATGTACCTCATCATCATCATCATATCAGCCACATCCAATGCCAAACATAGGCCTCCCCCAATAACTTCCATTCCAAACGGTCGGAAGCTATCTGCACCCAACGCCCACCCGCAGCGTTCCTCAGGTCATCTGTCCATCTAGTGGGCGGCCGTCCCACGCGTCGCTTGTGTTGAGCCGAAAGGTTCTCGAATGGAGACCGTGTACCGGCATAACATAACTGCATAAATAAAAATATACATTAGAACTTTTTCATGTTTGAAACGCAAATAGAAATAGTAAACAAGAGATTTTTGTTTCTGGAAAATAGAAAGCATTGTTTGCAACTGCGAGAGATGAATAAAATAAATATTCCAAATAAATGTTATCATATTTATCATTCATTGGTATCAAAAATAAACTACTGCTTATACTTAAAATCGGTCAATTTATTTGTTAGAAATGAAGTAAATATTAAATTATAAGTTTTTGGTACTAATAATATAAACAAATTTACAAATATTTACGTTTCTAAAGCTTTGGTATTTATATATTAATAACCCTCTTCGGCAGTCGGGTAAAAGCATTTGATATCACATTCAGAAAATTATTGCCTAGTTAAAAAAATATATAGCCAAAACAGATGCTTCTGAACCATAGCCTTTCATCTAAATTGGTGTCTATAAAAACACTCAAGAAAAACTAATATAAATCAACTAACAAAATTAAAGTAAATTATGCAAAATCCTATTAACGTTTGTGTTAATAGCACAAAAGGCTTTCAGCCTCGATACAAAATCAACGCCAAATGCATTTATCTCAAACGTTTGTACCCATAGCAAATAGTGCCTAACAAAAGCTGTAACTGTAAACATTGCCATTCGTTTCAAGTAATTCACGTGGCGGTGCGATTAGCTGTGATAGCCTCACTAATGGAGCGGCCCTAATTGCTCACGGGTGAACCGCACACATGTTCAATTAGATAAATAGCCTGAATCGAACTAATCTGACATGGCGAATTATTTATTTTACCAGTTGTTTGTGGCTTTTGTAAATGGTCTCGCTGGATATTGAATTGCTAGTCAATCGACTGTGGAATTTAGATTAGGTTGTCAGCCTGATTTTAATATTGAAATATTGTTGTTCGATACTTAAAAGTATATTTAGCTCTTTATCAAAAAGCATAGAAACTCAAATATTTTACTACGTCTGAACAATGAAGTAAAGTATGGATTCGTGATATGCTCACAAAACAATCGAAAAAAGTGTTCCGAATGTAGCGACAGCACAGCACAGCGTCGTAGCATAGCTACGTCAACAGCCTCGTAGCTCAGCTACGAACTCAACTACAAGCTATTCGTATCCATCACTCGGGAGATAAATCTTGGAGATTGATTTCATTTTATAAAAAAACTTTAAAATAAAATAAAAAGTTTTATCTTTTGACATTTTATTTGGCCCTTTTTTATTCCGAAATAGGTCAGTTCTAAGCCCCACTACTTTTTTTTTAAATCCTTAAGTAAAATTTTAATATACTCGTCTGTACTACGAATTCTATTTAAAATTTCTATATTATTGTCAAAGGTGCGATGAAATTATATATGACTGGAACATCTATGTCAATGCTGTTATACTATCTTACAATAAAGTTGTAAAAGAGCCATTTTAAGCTTAGTTTTTATTGATCATTTGTTTAGTTTGTCTACAAAACTAACAGAATTGCGTAGCTAGTTTTGTCTGTTTAGATAAAACTAGGTTGAAAGTTTTTTAAAACAAAGTAAAGAATTAGAATATCGAATATTACAATCATTATAAACGATACGATTACAACTCCAACTAAATTTATCGAAACCAAGTCCAAGTACGAATGGTACTTAGGACTAATAGGAACATTTTTATCAAATTGCCTGTATCAAGCACCCGGTGATTGAAATTTAGTGAAAGTATAAATTTTATACTTTCACGAAATCTCTACATCAACGTTTGTAGTCTATCGTGTATATCTAATTGTTTCATTATGTATATTAAGTCGTGTTTCATATAAGTTACCATCTCATTGAATCCTGTTAAAATGCCCAACAACCCTACGACTCTTACGGTTTAAAGAGTAACTGTAGTCCACACATGTGTATAGCTCAAGTCTCAAAGATATATTAACATAAAGAAGAGACAGAATAAAGGATATTTGAACAATAGTTCTTCACTTGTTTATCTCACATTAACAAACAGCCAACATTACTACTGCAGTGATTCTAATTTACAGTTCGCCACTAATCTTAAACAACGCTCCGTTCGAAGAAAACGTTTTGGCTGATTTAAAACGCTTCGACTACGTGTTCGACAATTAATCTTTGACTTTGAATAAAGCATTAATCTCAGTGCTTTGGCACGAATGAAGGTTTTGCAGTAAGCTTCTCATCGTTTGGCTACTAGCTTTATTTCTGACCTCCGACGCAAATACGACAGATTTTTGTACACGTGCCTATGTCACTTTCTGTATGAATTTTGTATTAGAAAGGTAAATTGGCTAGTAAAATTACTGGACATAAGAGACCTAACATCTGTCGTCTAAGGTGACGTCGCAGGGCAGTGTCGATGGATAATAATGACTACCTACTCTTATTAATTTCCTTCAACACTACATATTTCATGGTCAGGTGTATCACTTACCATCAGTTGAACCGACCGTCTCGTACACTTAATGTCCAGTATTTCATTAAGCGAAAGTATTTCTTTTTTGCTTTTCACTGTAAAATCTTTGTGATCAATATAAGTCAGATTTGTGTCAGGCTTAAATGAATAAGTCTTATCGGAATTCACAAACCGGTAGGCGGTTTTGACAACTTAAGGCGCCTAAATGTCTATTATAGCTAAGTTAAGTTTGGGATGAATTGTGGATGTTTGTAAGTGTTCTAAAAGGACCTAAATTGAATAAAGATATTCTGATTTTATATAATTTCTTGTTATTTTGTATGAATATTTTCTTTTCTAATAGAAATACTAGCGTCGTCTCATTATATTGTTAACAGTAAAATTGAACAACAGAGTTGTACAAATGATTAATTCATATTAATATTATTGTAAGAAATATTTTGCAAAACTTTCTCCATAAATGTGTTGTATTTAAGCTAGATGAATCGTTTCCCTTCATCTTTTATGTTGATTGTAAGTATGAAAACATAGAAATACAGTATTTACCTATATTCAATATTTTATAAAATTTCATCGTGCCATTTAATGTTAATTCGTTAAGTCTTAAGTTGTATCAAAGTTATTTGTAAGCAACTAATTACTTATCTATAATTTTGTGTAAATTTTGCAACTTCATGTTTACGAGATATGTTGGAAATTTATAAGATAACATGTTATCTAACCGTTACTACGAAATCTTATGACAAGTATCAAATTTGAAAAATAAGAACAGAATAAAATTCGTGAAATTATGATTTGTTTTATTTATATACACTTGTGATATTCCAAAGCAGCATGAATACAACAAGAGATGGTAGTTATTACAGAATAAGTATAAAAAATCGTTTGCCTTTTTAAAATATTTAAATGATAACGTGCATAATATTTTACACAGTTAATCCCTTATGACTACCATTTCCATATTTTTTATTCATCATAACGTATGAAACATTGGGAGAAGGATAATAATAAATATCCACTGACATTCAGTGCCATTTAGCCCCAAACTAAGCATTAGCCAGTGCCAGCCAGCCATAAGTGCTTTTTGTAAGCCTAATTTGAAATAAAATGTTTTGACTTTGCCTTTGACTTTGACCAGTAATATAGGCTCCTCACAATGGATAACTACATAATTTTAATACTTACATATTTTTTTGTTAATACATACATAGTATACATAGGAACACCCAATACAAACAGACATGTTTATGCACACAAATATTTGTAGTGACCGAATTATTGGTGCACATATTCAACTTTTGTCTAATTGTGCATTTATAAGTTATCCACATTTTAGGGAAGACGGCAGTGTATTGAAAATATTATTATTGTTTAAGCGCATGGTTATGAGAAATCATATTCACAGACTATCTCCTGATACGAATCATCAGTTCTGATAAATATAAAAGCAATACCTATGCTTTAATATAATACAATCGTCATAGAAAGCCTATGCTAATTTGCGTCTGAATTGTATAGAGTTGCACTATACCCGGCCATGCAAGGGCATGCTGGAAGATTGCCAGTATTTCGTTCGTCGTTTGGCAGGATACAGAAAGGCAGGTGGGGTTGGCTTACGTCCCATAAGATAAAGAGCCATCCAAATTAAATCAATTCTAAAGGTTTATGCGAATCATAAGTTCTATCTAACTATCTTCGTACACATATTGAATCGTTTGAGGATTTTCATTGTTTTTTATATAGCTTCTTAAAAACATATTTAGATGCACAGCTATTTATAATTAAATAAATATTATACAGCGCTTCTGAGCCACATCTATAAGTTGTTTTCCAGAGTTGTAGCGAACCGTCTCGCCATTAGACTTGACGAATTCCAACCACCGGAGCAGGCTGTACATTTCGTGTTCCACATGTTTAGAACTGCAGTCTAGGATGTATATTTTATTGATAAAACTTACGACTGTAATTAACTGTATCTTGTTTTGTGAGCCATATATAAATAAAATAAATAAACGCTTTTTATTAATGTCGTTAAAGACTAAGATTAACTTGGTGGTGGATGGATTTCGCCAACTAGTTAATTCTCCATTATCGTATCCCGAAAGATTATAGTTTAGACCTAGCTTGAAAAATCGAGACCATATACAATATTATAAGTAAAAATACCAACTGATATCTTTCCAATAATAATTAAACTCTCGTTCAGTTATTATGACGTCATACGAATATAAATGCATAGGAGAGTTTTATATGAACCGCAAAATCTCGTATATATGCAAACATAAAACTGCACTCCATCGTGTCTATAAAAAATCCTTTGCCTTTATCCCACTACTACTTATCGTAAAGCAAACGTTTTACGGATTTGTACGTATTCTTTATATGTACTTATGATGTACATTAATTAGTAAACAACTTTAAATGCCTAAATTGGGACATGCACACTCATTATATCACGTCAAACTTCCTAGAGAATAAAATAGTAACACGTCTAACTACTCTTTGTTGCCCTCCTACCGAGAGGGCTGAGGTTAAATCCCGCCACGTAACAATGTGTTTTCAAAATATATGTACGTTATCCGACGCTCTTACGATGAAACATCGTGAGGAAATCTTCACGCACGCCTGCGAAGAGATTCAAAGGTTGTGTGTGAAGTCGTCCAATCCGCACTGGCCCGCGTTGACGACTAAGGCCTAATCACCTTATACGGGTAGGCTCGTGCCCCTCGGTGGGAACGTTTAATGAGATGATGCTGACGTCTTGTGTACGTCTCATTTTTATTGTTTTCCTTTTCGTTACTTTAACTTAGTCCACTGTAGAACGTATTAAGGAAGTTCTGGTTCCTCTAAAACATTTTTTTTCACAATTAAAGGACAAGGACTTGCCATCTCCTAAAACAGTTTTGCATGAATATTACTTTGCCATTTCGAGTACAAAAATGATGTTGTATAGTACTACTGTCTAAGCGTTATGATATAATTTTACTGAGTTAAACAATTCATAAAATTAATATGCTCAAATACTTTGGCAAGTGATGTCAGTAACTTGTTATTAAAACCTACTTTTATAAATATTTTCTGACGATCACTTTTTGAAAGATCAAGCATACCTGGCCGTCTTCAAGGCAAGAGTGAATAGGCTGTTCCTAGGCAGGCATGATCCATCCTCAGCCGCATTATCACTTACCATCAGGTGAGATTGCTGTCAAATGTCTGCCTATACATGATAAAAAAATACCGCTCTATGTTTGCGGGAAATACCAGTAAATCTTTCAAAAACCTCTAAGGAAGATTTGTGAAAGTTGAAATGTTGAAAGAAAATCATCATTATTATAAAGACAGTTTTTGTAAATGTTCACAAGTTTGCACCGGGTTATATCCCTTAAAGTCCCTGAAAGTGGGGATCCTCGTAAAAGGCGCGTGATATGACCTATGAAAAAGATGCATAAGATAACAAAATGAAAGGTGGCGCTTGGCACCAGTGGCCCCAGTCCTTTGCACTTTGAACACGTCCATCCCTTTTAGCGACTTCTTTTAGTTTTTTGTTAAAACAGGAGCCGGCTCAAGAATTTAAAATTAGGTTTTTATCCGACGCGAAAATCAGCCATTTTCATTAGGAATTCAGGCTGACTTTAAGAAGCGACGTTATCTTTTAGGCGTTGAATATATGTTTTTAAAAGTGTATCTGGTGTCAGCTTATACATTTTTGTATACATATTCAAGTCAAGCATTTGTAAATGTGCGAGGAACGTTGTTTTAATCTTCATAAAAATATGTTTGCTCTCAGCCTGTCATGTCGTAATCAGAATTGCTGATAAGGTAAACCATGCTTAATATCTGTTAGGAATTTCGATCTGATAAACGTAATTTTACACATTCCTATCATTATAATGGTCGCAATTTTCGTAAACGTGATACAATCAGTATGATAACAACAGGGACAATTTTATTTTATTATTACACAATTATTTGTATACCACTGATGTCCGTTATATGTTTTTGTATGATCATCATTATCAGCCTATGAAGACTTACTACAGGGCACGGGCCTTCCCGCTCAGCATACTCATAGGCATGGGGAGATTGGTCCGTAAACAACCACACATGTCCAATGGGGATAGGTTGTTTAAACGTAATCGTAAGCCATATCAACGTAGTCTTAATTGACGACCACTTAGAGAACTGATGAGAGACCCATTTGATACATTACATCAAAGTATAACATCAAAATCTGACAATCCATGTGGTGTAATGGTCGAGACTTTGGCTACCAAGGGTTCCGGGCTCAATCCCCGGGCAGTACAAACAATTGTGTGCATGAACATGTCTGTTTTTAATTGCCTGGGTATTTCTATGTTTAATATGTATGTGTTTACAAAAAAAATATGTGTAAGTATGTTTATCAGTTGTTTAGTAGGTACCCTTACTACTCAGTTGTTTAGTATTAGTATTTTACTAGGTCGTAGACTCGATACTGAGTCGTCTAGGTAGGTACCGCCGCAGTGAAAGATATCATCCCGTGAAACAGGAGTGTTATGCACTTTTGTGTTTCGGGATGCTAGTGAAATTACCGGGTATAAGAGACCTAACATCTGTTGTCTCGGGTGACGGGCGCAGTGCGGCATTGATGGAGGATAATAACTATCAGTTGTTGGTCTCATTTGATGGCGCTCTGTCATGGTCTGGCGTATCACTTACCATCAGGTGAGCGTCCAGACCGTCCTGTACACTTATAACATAAAAAAGTATACTTACTACAACTCCTCGCTTAATATGGCGATGTGTGAATGTCAGCGGATATTTATTAATATTTTTATAAAGACAATCTTTGTCTCTTACCAAGTAAGCAGTCTGTTTGAAATATATAATTTTTAATGTTTCAATTTGTAAAAGCGAAACCAAAATTGTACTTAGTTGAATTCACAAACGTTAATATGTCTTGTGTCTTGTCTATCTAGTGATTAAGGCGTCTACAATTCGGTACCATCCGCAATAAAATACCAAACCTTATTTTTATAAAAGCGCACCTTATTTTATATGTCGTTTCATTGATCACTTTTGTTTATTTGCAATATTGTATTTTTAAATACACTGAAACCAATGAATATTTGGTCAATTGATGATAGTGATCAATGACGTCACATATCAATAATCTCATACAAAATATACGGAAACGTTCCTTTTTGACAGTTCATAAAAAATTGCGTCAACGATTAGTGGTGTCAAATACCCAATCATTAGAAGTCAAGAAATTGACAGTGGGATTTGTGAGTAACGTCAAAAATTAAAGAAAAAAACTTAGGAGTTTTGGCACAAGCGCCTTAATGACGTGTTGATAAAATCATGGTAGCCAAATATCACAGGCAAAGATTAGGAAAGCCTTAACTTACTATATAACTGAACCAATCTGATATCAGCAGTATCACTAATTTTCTAACTTTCTACCCCGAACTAGTTGGATCAACACTTTGCGTGGCCGAGTTTCCAACAATTTCTTTAGTCTTTCGTCTTGTTTTCGCTTGAAAAACTTGGCGATAAATTGTGATAGATATCGATTTTGGGGTGAACTTGTAAGTGGTCAAGTTACTCGGTTGGATCTTAAAAGGGGGCTTAAGTTATCGCAAAGACATTGAAGTAAAGCCTTTTGTACTATGTCAGTCCGAAGTTATTATAACATTTTTATTTGGGAGACAAAAATGTGAGTAGTAAGACACACCAACATTAAACATGCAAACACATTTTATTTTAATTTGAAAGAAATGTTTGTATTATTTTGTGGAAAATTGTATCTTTTCAATCACTATATATTTTTTAAAACATTATATACTTTACATCTGCGCGTTGCACGTTGGTAACTCATTAGAGTGGACTGTTGCCTTCCAATACAGAGGGCGCAGGGTTAAATCCTGCCAAATACCAATGTATTTTCGAATTTTAGAAATTATAAATATGTACGTTATCCGACGCTCTCACGGTGAAAGACAACATCGTGAGGGAAATTTGCGCACGCCTGCGAATACATTCAAAGGTTGTGCGTGAAGTCGGCGTCGCCGCGTGGACGATACGGCCTATACACTTAGGTACGGGTAGGCTCGTGCCCCTCGTTGGGGACTTTTAATGAGCTGGTGAAGATGGGTATTTTATCCATAATATTCCACTGTGCGAAGAACCGTTGGCGATAGGGTAGAAAGGCGAATGGTCACGGCGGAGTCCAACCATATAGACTTGGTATTTTGTTGCTGGTAAATAGCCGATGATAAGATAAGATAAGAGATAAGAGCGTCGGTGGCTCAATGGTGAGGAATGTCGCCTTCCTACCGGGAGTGCTGAGGTTCAAATCCGACACGTACCAATGTGTTTTCGAATTTTCGAAAATATATGTACGTTATCCGACGCTCTTGCGGTGAAGGAAAACATCGTGAGGAAACCTTCATGCACGCCTGCGAAGAGATTCGAAGGTTGTGTGTGAAGTCGTTTAATCCGCACTGGACCTAATCACCCTATACGGGTAGGCTCGTGCCCCTCGATGGGGACGTTTAATGTGCTGATGATGATGATGATGAAATAGCCGATGGATGTGACTGCTAGGGTTCAGTCCACATGGAAGTCATCGCGAGGTCTTTCATTCAGCGGTGAACATTTGTTAAGTTGCAGTGATGATGATGGTGATGATGTTACTTTCGCAAATATAATTATGAAAAAGTTTATTCAATAGTCAATCAATGTAATTCAAGTCTTACTTTAGTAATTAAAATAGGTCATCATCATCATCATTAAATACGTTCTCTTTAAAAAAACACGTCTCTTCTATTAATCTATCAACAGTTCTAATCACCAATGAACCCATTAGACTTTGCATATGACGCTACGTGACTTCTAATCAAATTAAAAAAATGCAAGATAGAAACTTTTGCTTCCGCTGACCCAAATTACAAGCCTCCCGCTTTTGAGGGCCCTTAACATCGCCACGGTGTGTATGCAGCTGTAAGTAGGGTTGCTACGTTTGAGCTTAAATTATATGCCTCCAATAATTTGGTACTAGATGGAAGACTCGATACTGTGTCATCTAGGTAGATAACGCAGTGACAGATATGGTCCCGTTAAACAGGAGTGTTGTGCATTTTTGTGATTCGGGATGAGGGCACTGTAGCTAGTGAAATTACCGGGTATAGGAGACCTAGCATCTGTCGTCTCGGGTGACGGGCGCATTGCGCATTAACGGGAAATAACAATTGTCTATCAATTGTTGGTCTCCTTCAATGCCGCTCTGTCAAGGTCAGACGTATCACCTACCATCAGGTGAGCGTTTTTACAGTCTTGTAAACTAAAGCATTAAAAATCAGTATTGGGGGTCCGTTGCAGCCAACCCTAACAAGAAACGTAGAGCCATAAGAGCCATTCGGGCACTTAACGTGTGTCTAACGCGCGCAGTCGTGAATTCGTTACGCGAATACATAATTTACGTGGAAAATTGGCAAGATTTACACAAAAATGTTACGTTCATGTTTAACCGTTCGGCTTCGTGTAATGGTCTTTCCGGCCTTTATAGCAACTTCAGTTCATTGACTACTTATGTCAGCGCACCAAAATCATAATTATCATAGTCTTCCTACATCGCATAGCTATGGCAATATTAGGCCGTTACCCACCACGTAGGCCCAATGCGGCTTGGTGGGTGTTAACGGTTACCATCCTAAAATTGATATGTGATAGATTAGTAGAAGTTATGTATGTGGTTTTTAAGTTATACCTGTGTTTATGAAAATATCACGTTGTTGCAGCGGCATTCAAACCCACGAGCTACGTGTCACGCAGCCAAACGCAGTGTCCATTAGACCACGCAGGCAGTTATTTTCGCTTCATTATAATATTATGTAGATATCACATAGAAAATGTTTGATATATAGTATATACATATAAGTATATTACCAATTAAATATAGATCAATACAAGTTATATTCTGCGTCGTGACTTTCGTAATTGTCAAAGTAAAGTTACCAAGTTGCTTAACAGTTGCCGAGTTTGGTCTGAGCCCTTTATTCTAGTCTAGCTAAAACTTAGTTTGTATTCGAAAAGTTATTGGTAGGTAAAGCTGAAACTGTTACTTGATGGTAAGTTAATAACAAGATTCAAACTAAGAACTATGAAATCATAGTGACTAGTTTAATTTGTCATTTATATTTCTGTTAGTAACTGGGGGCAACTAGTTCATTCACCAAATTGCATGACAGATTTCTGTTCAAATCGCAGTGTACTGCTAGACAAAGGTCTCCTCTATTCTCCTTACCAATCCTCGGCTTTTCCCATCCACCTGTCACCAGCAACCATTCACAAGTTGACAATTCGTCGGAACTGAGAGCGTCCTATACTACGCTCTCCAAAATGCGGTCTTCACTCCATAATATGACATATTAAGGCCCGTATTCTATAAGAAAGAAAGAAATGATTTATTATTTTTGCACATCGCAACACAAGTATAACAAAAATAAAATAAATAAATATACACTGATGTCAGATGGCGCTGTGTGAATGTTCACACAGCGCCATCTTGCCCCAAGTTAAGCGTGAAGCCTGTATTATGGGTACTAAACATATTATACATAGAAAACACCCAGACCATTACAAACAGACATGGTCATGCACACAAATGTTTGTACTGGGGGATCGAACCCGGATCCCTTGGAACACCAAATGGGTCGTCATCAAGAGAGTAAAGACACACTAAATTTCACTATGCTACAATGTCCAAAGTAATTGGACCCACTCAGTATGTGCCCTGGTCCCGTGATTCGACTCTGATTTTCCGTGAGCCCGAGTGAGTAGGCCTACAGACAAGATCGCTCCCAGATTTTTTATAAAATACGAGACTCAACTTTGATCTTTATTTAAATTGAGTTAGAAAGGAATGCCACTATTTACCATAGTTATCCGTTTCTAACTCTATTTAAGTAATGATCAATGCTTGAGTCTCTAGCTAGGATACGGGCCTTAGTGTTGAAGAAAACCGACATTGATTGGCTAATGAGTTTTCGAAATACTTCCCTGATCAAGACGACAGATGTTAGGTCTTATATTAAGTAATTCCACTAGCTTAAGCAACCGGTTGCATCGTCTAAGCTGTGTTCTAGAATTAAGTTTGAGTCGAGCTGAATTAACTTGTAAGATCTTTACGTCACAAGATTAGCAACTTTGCTGTGGTCTCTTCCAGAGAAAAAAAGTGTACTATTGGGGACAGTCTACTTAAATAACCCAATTATATTTTTTTATGTTCCTTTCTATTATTATCTCTTTAATATTTTTCTTTTTCTTTCAGATGGTTTGGTGATTTTTCTGGCTCCGTTTTCATGAGCTAGAATACAGATTCTAGAATTTGTTGCTGAATGTACGGTTCCGTACTTGGATATATAAATATACGGTAGGAATCTCGATTACAACAAAATGGTGTCAAAATTAAGCAAGTTTTATATAGAAATTAAGACATTTGGCTCTTATTTCTCAAGAGAACCGAGATAAAACTAAGAACTTGAGAAGAACATGGTTCTTACGTCCATTGCTTCGTATTAATTCTCCAAATTATATCATTTTAATACAAAATCTACGAAACCAGTAGTTAATCAAAGTATATTTACAAGCATGTCTGTATAGACGAGTCTGAAGCTATTTAAATTACGAGAACAGGATTAACTTTGATATTATATCAAACACGCTTTCACATATGCACGTACTCATAAATCCGGTTTGCGATATGAACCGAAACTCTGTCAAAGGTTAAAACTAAGCCGGTATGAGCGACCGTGCGTGCGTTTTACGACAAAAACTGAGCGCTGGAAGGTTAATGTACCCCAATTTCAATATTTATGAGCAATAAGCTTGCAACATTAGTAGGTGTTCTGGATAGAGTATGGATATTAATTTGCTTCTTAGACGTACATTACTGGTATGCGGAAAATATCACATGACGGGAAATTTATAATTAAAGAAGTTACTTATTTGCAATTGTAAATAAGTACTTGATTCTGTTTTCGAAATCAGTGTGATTAAACGCAACAAATAAATTAATCAGAAAAACATTTTTAAGAGGTATCTTTTTTAAAAAATTTTTGGGATCACACCATAAGTATTTATACCAATCCAGTGTCCCACATAACAAAGTTATGCGAACCATTCATGTTTTTTTATTCAATAGAGCAGCTATATAAATTAATTAAAGAGCAAATTAAATGTATTTAACTTTTCATTGACCGTTAAATCCTCGTTCGCGAACAACGGACAACGAAATCCGATCTTACAAGGTACAGGTATAAAACAAGAAATTGAAGAAACTTTAAGCCGTCATAAAATAAAAAGTGAATCGTCCTTTTATTTTTACAAGACGAACGGTGTTTTACGGGGATTTATGGGAGTAATACCTGTGTTTATGGTAATATTACGTCATTGCTGACCGTTAAAAGTATGTTATTTGTTTTGTACTTAGATTTGAACCATAGCATACAACGTTAGTATGTGTGTGTGAAGAGCGTAATAAACATCAAAAAAATATATGGTGTTTATCTACTATTCACTGTACACTTAATAAATTACTTATTCTAATGTTTTTTTTAAAGAGAGAATAAGTGTAACAATTGTTGGTAAACCAATAAAATTAAATAAATATATATTTATATATTTGAAATTATTAAAAGTTTATCCGACGCTCTTACGGTGAAGGAAATCTTTAGAAAACCTGCACACGCCTATGAAGAGATTTAAAGGTGTGCGTGAAGTCGACTGATCTGTACTGGGCCGATGGACGACTAAGGCCTATACACCCTGTACAGGTAGGCTTGTGCTCCTCAGTGATGACATTTAATGTGCTGATTGGATTTGAGTAAGGAGTCAATATGGTGAATGGCATACTAGTTTGCCTACCAATGAAATAAAAAAATCAGTTTGCATGTCTTCTTCCTAAATATTTCAGTAAAAACTAACAGTTCATAAAAGCTTTTAGTGAATACACCTTTTTGTATCTTACGCTACTTTCCGCCAACAATATCGTGAAGTGGTTCCGTATAATTTCTTGTTTGAAAGCTCAGTTTTTCAGTCCATTTGCTGATTCAGAATATTGATTCCACTCCGGGCCGGGCTCGAGTGCTTTGCCTGTGCTTTTATCGATACTGTGACTCGACTAATGGTGCAAGTGACCTAATATGAGCCGAGATACCAGAGATACGAGTAGAGCGTCGGTGGCTTTGGTGTGGACTGTTCCGATCTGGAGGGCGTAGGTACAAATCCCGCCACGTACCAAGGTGTTTACGAAATTATATGTACATTGATGCGATGCTCTTACGGTGGAGGAAAACGTCGTGAGGAAACCTGCGCTTATCTGCGAAGTAACTCAAAGGTTGTGCATGAAGTCGGCTAATCCACACTGGGCCCGCGTGGACAACTAAGGACTATACACCTTTTACGGGTAGGCTTGTGCCCCTCGGTGGGGTCGTTCAATGAGCTGATGATGATGAATTTTAATGTTATAAACTAGAAATATGTAATCAAATTGTTAATTTACTTACGAAAATTATTTTCTTATTTTTATTTCTTATAATCATTTCGGTTTTTGCACCCCTTTTCTACGCAGGCCAGGTTTTTTACAGCTTTTTTTGGTAACACATATTCAGACATTTTTTCTGAATATTTGTTGCTTCGCATATAAAATTCCCGAATTTTGATACATTTTTGTTATCAGCGGGACTCCGTCCGGATTTTTCATACGTACAATACCCGAATATTATAATATCCGTAATTATAAATACTTCAGATGTGTCCCAACATATCATTACAAATTCTCACACGAAATCTCGAAAGGATATTAATAATAATTAACTCCGGCTTCTCACCGTAACGTCACCATGATAATTAGCCGGATTGCATCCCAAAGCTTCGGTACCGAATGACGTAAAACCTCATGGGCATAATTTATGACGGGCGAAAATTAAATTCACCCATTTCCCTACTAAAATTCGTGAGGACGAAACTTTTGTTGGGTAAATTTCAGGTTGCCAGTAAACCGGAATGAAAAATAACAGCTTGAGCGTGGAACAGATTCAAAATTAACGATGTTAATAATAAAATATAAGAAACTGTACTAATATATTGGGCAGGCTAAAGCCTGTTCAAGCTTAAGTTATGGTTCAGAATTACAGCAATATTTTGAAAATCGCTCACAGTTTGTAATCTCTTTAAATAAATAAAATTTAAGTGTTTGTTTGTAATATCAAAAATAACAGCTTGAGCGTGGAACAGATTCAAATTAACGATGTTAATAATAAAATATAAGAAACTGTACTAATATATTGGGCAGGCTAAAGCCTGTTCAAGCTTAAGTTATGGTTCAGAATTACAGCAATATTTTGAAAATCGTTTGTAATCTCTTTAAATAAATAAAATTTAAGTGTTTGTTTGTAATATTAAAATGTTTGTTTTCTTCATGCATACGAATAAATATACGGTACATACACCAAAACAACACTTTTTATAATTTTTGTCTGTCTGTCTGTTTGTTCCGGGTAATATCTGAAAAGATTGTACCGATTTGGACCGAACTTTTTTTGGCAGGTAGCTGATGGAATAACGAAAAATATAGGTTTCTTTTATTTTAGAATGTACTTTTAATTTTCAAAAAATACAGCACTTTTTCACCTCGCGGCAGCCGCGTGTCGCGTTAGCTGCGCGCTAAGATTATGTTTTACTGCGGGAGAATATAATTATACCGCTGGAATACTAAATAAAATGTACACTTAATTACTTAGGTATATAACATGATTACTGATACCTCACTATCGATGAGGAGGCCCTGAATCCAGCAGTAAACTGTCACGAGCTGTCAAAGTAAAAAAGTATGATACTACGCAGTCACTGTCAATAATAATTCCAATATACTAATACACTACGACGGTAGCTCATTGGTTTGACTATTGCTTTCCGAAATCTGGAGGGTGCAGGTTCCAACACGCCACATTCCAATGAATTTTTTCACGTTTTATTTTCAAATTATATTTAGAAGAAAGAAAGAAAGAAAAGAAAGAAAGAAAAAAACATTTATTTCACCACAAAATTGTACAATGACATAACAAGGACAATACAACAAAACAATTAAAAAAGAGAAATTAAAAAAAAGTAAGAACATATAACATTAATTATAATTTTGTGGTCAAAAGGGACCTAGGTAGTAGGTACATGTTATATATTTTATAATATATATGTGAGTGTGTGTGTGTTTGTGTGTAAATGCGTGCGTGCGTGCACTGTGTGTTTGTGTATTTTTTATTGACTATTGTCTCGGCTGAATTTATAATATTAACATAGCCAATCGATGAATAGCGCATTAAATTTGTGAATACCCATTACACTTTAGTGGTCGTTCATTTGGTCATTGCCGTCACTCATATTGGTGAAAATATCATAAACAACATTGTCGATGTGTTCACGAATTGAATGTAAGGCTTAACAACCCTTTATAGTGCTATCTATGCGATTATATTGATTCTGTTCTGATACTTTGTGTGACAAAACACTCTTTGTTACATAGTACTGGAACAGCTTCAATTGAGTCTGTAATAAATGTACACAAATAAACGGTACGCCAGAAAATACACAAAACCGATCTTATAAGCGTATTTAAAATTAGCAATATTGTGGCCCAGTCTTGGAGTATATATAACTGCGTATTAAACCAGTTCCCAGTGTTAAATTGAATTTCACCATCTATCGTTAAAAATACAAAGTGGAATATTCCAAACAAAATCAATGTTCATCCAAGTAAATATGAATAGCCTTCGTTGTAAAAGGCTGAATTATTTTAACGTCTTTGCGTTACATTGCGTGAAAAACATAGCTGTTATAAATGCAATAACGTTACAAGTCTTGTGTCGGATAAACAGAATCATGTTGTCGTGTAACTGGATGTGATAACACTAGCTTTAGCCCTCGGCTTAGCTAGAATAAAATCCGAGTTTCCCATATTCTTGTTACGAAAACAGAATATTATTTTACACTGCTGACGCTGATATATGACGTCTACCCATCAATTTTGATCTTTCTAACTTATTTTAACCTATTTTTGGGAAGATGGGTTCGAATTAGACAAAAAGTAACCTATGTCGATCTCCATACCTTTAGCTATTTCTATTTCAAAAAACACTTCTATTCGTCTTTCCGTGAAAGATGGACAAACAGGCACACTTTCACATCTATAATATAAGTATGGGTTCATCGACTACTATTGACGTCATAAAATTACGCGTTTCATACATGTACTATAATTATTGAAACTTGAAAGTAAAATGATGTTTTATATTTTTAGCTTTTTCGAGTTATTTTTGTCCTAGTTACGAACAACGTTTATGCCAAAGATCTTGGTATTTTTAACTAGATTGGATATTTAATAACTTAAGAGAATTCGCTTTAAGATGAAGAAGACTTAAGCAAGTTTGTGCCGTACCTCGTTTATACGAAAGTTATAATGAAAAGACAACTGTAGTATAGTCTTAAGTTTCAACATATTATGATATCTTTTAAGATTGACGAACCATTTGAGACGGTTGAGACGTCGATTGCAACACCAAGGGTTCTGGATTCGGTCGCCCAGTACAAACATTTGTGTGCATGAACATGTCTGTTTGTAATGGTCTGGGTGTTTTCTATGTGTAATATGTATTTATTTATAAAAAAATATATGTAAGTATGTTTATCCGTTGTTTAGTACCCATAATACAGGCTTTACGCTTAACTTGGGGCTAGATGGCGCTGTGTGAATGTCAGTGGATATTTATTTATTTATTTTATTATTAATTTCTTAACGATCGCAGGCGATGCGCTAAGTAATAATTTAATTTATTAAATTAGAAAGCAACGAACTTAAAATAGGTTGTGAAGGTACCATTAAGACCTTTTTTGTCATCATTATCAGCTCATCAAAAGTCCCCGAGGGGCACGTCTCTAGTAAAAAATGTAGACCTTAGTCGTCCACACGGGCCCAGTGCAGTTTGGCCGAGTTCACGCACAACCTTTGAATCTCTTTGCAGGTGTGCGTAGGATTCCTCACGATATTTTCCTTCACCGTTTTGATCCATGGGAAACGATGGGTGGGTAGTAAATATATTGTACATGATATTATAATGAGCTTGTAAGATGTAAAGACGAAAAGGGCGGTTCTCACTATTCGTAGTTTGCAAAGTACACTCTCAGCTTACGGCTGCTGGACGAACGCCTATTAGGGAAAATCATTAGATTTCGACACGGGCCGATCCCTAGCAGTTGACATCCATCTGCTACCCGCCACCTTAACCAGGTCATTCGTCCATCTGGTTGGGGGTCGCCTATGCTTCGCTTTCCGTTACGTGGACGCCACTCGAGAACCATTCCGCCCCATCGGCCATCGGTTCTCTATGTATGCTGAAAGTACTTAAAATTTGGCATCGTTATTACAACCTAATATGTCCACAGATACACGAAAGCCTCCTCTAATTATTTCCACGTGTTATATTAACCAGCTGATTGTTTGTGCATGTTAAATTATGTGAAAGCTAAACTAAAATAAAATAACTAAAAACATGAGGTCAACTGCTATAAATTTGTGCTACCATTCTCGTCGTTTTCAAGGTCAATTTGGAATAGCCCATCCAGAAAACAGAGATGACCAGTTAAAATCGCCAGGGAGCCGTGCGAAACTGATTTACCGGCAGGTAAAAGTGACGGGCGAAATGTGAGCTATTTCCTCCCACTCGGAATTAAGGAAAAACACAATTTGTTCCGTAATTTCCGTAAATAACCTTTATTAGTTTGTGTTTTTATCACGGCGTTCTTTCCGAATTAATTTGATTTTAGGAGTTCTTTCTTTTGCAGGTGTTTTAGGTATCATCGGTAAGTCGTACGTGTCGTAGTATTTTGCTGAGTTAAGACAATATTATCAGTTATGGAGTTCAATATTGTTATTACGAAGAAATTCAAAGTTTTGGACGTCTAAGACTTAATCACGCTGTACGGGTAGGCTCGTGCCTCTCGGTGGGGACGCATATAATGAGCTCATGATCAAAGTTTGAATGTAAAAAAAAAGGTTTTTTATTTATAATAAAATCATTTATTGCAAGTACATTCATAGCACAATTACTTCATTGTTCTTTCTTATTTATATTGTCTGAGTAATAAAACAACGCGATAATATTCCAAAAAGGTAAACAAGCCAAGTTCTTCGTATGTTTTTTCAACATAAAATTTAGCCACAGAAACCTTATGAATAATTCGTGTATTAAAATCAAAGCAATAAATGATATCGCAAATCACTTTCCAGAAAATGCTAGCCTATTTCTTGGGGCTGATTTTCGAACATTTCAGCGACACGTGAAACCGTTTTGCGCCTGAATCTTTTATCGTTATACGGAAGTTTCCGACTATTCCGAATTAAAAGGGAGTTGTGTGCTTAATAAAGGTATCTAGGGAAACTTTTAAAACAATAACAAACTGTTCTTATGTTGTTTTTGTTTTGGGTAGTTCCATTCTCTGTTCATATTCATTATCATGAAGTGATAAAAAATATGTACAGATAATGGATTTTTATTTTTTGTTATTTTAATGATTGCATAGTTTTTTAAAATATTTTTATGTTTTTTTTATATATTTGGATTAAATACTAGGTTTAACACGGGAAAAGTGGACATGACATAATCTTTGAGTGTCAGGGGATTCTTAAAATTGCTTTACTACTGTCTAGAAATACTATGACCTATTGATACTAACATAGGTAACATGAGGTAAGCAAACTTGTCTCGTTAATAATATAACTGATAAAGCGCATTAAAACCTTGACTCATGATCGTATATAATTCATCAACATTATATTACTGGCCGCACCTAACGGACTGGTACAGGCAGTATACCTACCGCGGCCACGGTTACTGCAAAGTCATCGAAATTCCGGCAAAATTTTTTGATAATTTATTTAATAAAAAAACAGTGATTGATTCCATAAATTTGGCTTTTTCAATGTATGCGTACCACGAAACATATGTAGTAAAGGCCAAAAGATAGGAGCGCCGGTGGCTCATTGGTGTGGACTGTTGCCTTTTGATCGATACAGCGCAAGTTCAAATCCCACCACGTACCCATGTATTATATCAGCCCAAAAGAGTCCATTTAAAAAGAAAGAAACAAAAACATTTATTGGCCACAAATTCACAAATAAATAATACAAAATATACATAAAACAGAACCCAGTGGCCAATCAGGTACGAACCTCAGCATACGCTGCAGTAGTATAACCCACTGCAGCACTGGTTTTCTGGCTGTAACCTGCAGTGAGTGAGTGGGATTACCCATACCCATTTCTCACCATTGGTCGTGACGTTAGAGCTTATGGGTCACTAGAGACTCGTTGGCTTTAGGATCATAATCAGCTCATTAAACGTCCCCACTGAGGGGCACGAGCCTACCCGTATAAGGTGATTAGGCCTTAGTCATCCACGCGGGCACAGCGCGGGCTGGACGACTTCACGCACAACCTTTGTATCTCTTTGCAGGCGTGCACAGGTTTCCTTACAATGTTTTCCTTCACCGTAAGAGCGTCAGCTAACGTACATATAATTTAGAAAAGACATTGGTACGTCGTGCGATTTGAACCGCAGCTATCCCGGTAGAGGGGCAACAGTCCACACCATTGAGCCACCGACGCTCAATGGTGGCTAAAGAGTATAATGCACTTACTTGAGTAGGTTGACTTGGTTACAAACTTAGTAATCACATCATCATCATCAGCCTCATTAAACGTCCCACCGAGGGGCACGAGCCTACCCGTATTAGGGTGATTAGAGCCTTAGTCGTCCACGCCGGGCCCGAGCGGATTGGACGACTTCACACACAACCTTCGAATCTCTTCGCAGGCGTGCATGAAGGTTTCCTCACGATGTTTTCCTTCACCGAAGAGCGTCGGATCGTACATATATTTTTCGAAAATTCGAAAATACATTGGTACGTGTCGGGATTTGAACCTCAGCCCTCCCGGTAGGAAGGCGACAGTCCACACCACTGAGCCACCGAAGCTTAGTAATATCCCAATGAAATTATATAGTTTTCGGATTCTGTTCCCTGATCATTACGTGAGTCTATTAAAGGTGAGAGTAAATAGGTATTTTAGGGTAATTATGCTTTATCTTCATCAGCATTGTCCGTCACGTTTTTATTAGATGACCTACCTGCTCGTCCGCACCCTGCACCCGCAACACAGTATGAAACATAGTCACTTTTTTGTCCCCATGTCTCTATGTCCCTCTATCCCTATGTGCGTATAAATCTTCAAAACTACGAAAGGGATTTATATGCGGTTTTTTTAAATAAATGGAGTGATTCAAGAGGAAGGTTAAGTAAACTACATTGTTCCGCGCGACGCGTGAGCCACGCTCTTTACCGTGACTTAACAAAGGTATTTTAGGTTATGAATGTAATGATTAACCGCGGGTCTGAGCTTAAATCACATAAAATCATTCAGCAAATTTAAAAGTATTTCATAAGGTTTCAATTATTCCGAATCAATTTAAAAGCCTTGGAAGCAAAGCAAACCAGCTAACGGGCCGCCTGATGGTAAGCGGTTACCGAAGTCTTTGAACGCTTGCAATAACAGGGGCACTACATGCGCGTATGTAGGTAACATTTAACTTTTGTACTTTCTTTTCTCTCATCAATTCAGATTTATATAATACTTAACTGCATAAATACTTTTGTATTATTATATTTTTACTAATACTAATATGATAAAATTGTGAATATAATTTGTTATATAATTATTTTGATTACAAATGATTCTGTACTAACACAATTTTTGAAAAGAGCTAACTACTGAGCGTCTTGCTGGTTTCTTCTCAGTGAAAAACTACCTCCCGAAACAGTGGTAGCTTCATTTGACATTCATAAGTGTTCTGTAAGGACCTAAACTGAATAAACACTTTTCATTTTCATTTCATGACTTTTTATTTATTAACGAAAAGTAATTCCCGATATTTTCTTTTCAGTTTTTTTCTCGGGCTGCGACAGGTGTGAGTCAACTGTCTTAATACTTGTTCATCCATACAAAAAACTGTCTGAATTGCAAAACACTTTTGTTGTCAACGAGACTCTTTTAAAATGTTTTTTTACATACATGCATTTTTTTTTTATCCTTATATAGGCAGACACCTGATGGTAAGTGATGATGCGGCCGAAGATGGATCATGCCTGCCTAGAAACAGCCTATTCACTCTTGCCTTGAAGACGGCCAGGTTGTAATGATCGGGAACACATAAGGAGGCAAAGAATTCCATTCCTTTGCGGTGCGCTTAGGAACGAGGCACCAAAGCGGGCTGTGCTGTGTGGAATGTCTACCACGTAAGATGGAACGCTCCCTCCGTCTTGTATCGATGGTGAAAAGGGGCTGGTGAATTAACGCGTGTAATTCCATCGCACTCACCGAAATACTAGCCTGTAAAAAACGAGAAGCCGTGCAACTCTACGCCGATGCTCGAGGACTTTGCAGCTTAGCGTCAGTCAGTAGGGTCGCCAATGAGCCGCTCAGCACGCGCTCAATCGAGTCAAAGCAGCCAGTTGTATTTGGCACCCAACAAAACCGGACTTGGGCTTGATATAATGCTAGAAGCTGTCCTAGGGTGAAATACGCCTAACCTTAAGGATCCCTAAGCTTTTTTGCTGCAGTCTTTTCTTTGGACTCGATATATGGCTAAGTTGGCATAATTTTATGTAAAAAATTAAATTAAAATTTAAAAACCCCCGACACAAGAACTTAAGTAATTTCCCTTTAAAAAGTAAAACTAATAAAAGAAACTTAATGTTAAAGTACCTAAGATCTATAATAATTCTAAAAAAAACCTCGCGTTGGGGACCGCTCCTAATTATTTCTTTCTTATCTACGTATTTTTCATAAGATGGTACTCTTTAGGCTTTTACCCAAGACTTTTGAAGGAATTTCATGAAAGTTTTTGAATTATTCTCTTAATTTTGTTTTTATGTTCATCTCTGTTACTTAACTATTTGTATTTGAATTGTTAGTTTAAGAGCGGTCCACCAACGCGAGGTTTTTTTTTAGAATTATTTAATATTAATTAAAACTAAAAAATATTATTAAAAGAAGTCCCTTTCGGCAAGGTCCGAAAATACTGGCAGCGTTACCCCTTTGGATTGCCAGACTGATTCTTTGTCCAAGGTAGCAGCCAGAAGAAAAAGAAGATTAAATAGCGAGTACACTTGAAATTTTCTTCTAATATGTGTATTATATTATGAAACCGTATCTTTTATAATAAGAAAAATCCAATCACAAACAATTTCGTTTCTTCGGATCATTAAGATAACAATTCAGTTTAATAGGAAAAGCAATAATGGAATTGAAAAGATCCGAAGACAGATTACATTTTGTAACTTCAATTTTAACACATGATTAATTCAGATGAAACATGAAATATTATTTGATGGTGAAACGAAAAATATTGTATTGGATATTGAACAAGCACTTACTTTTAGAAATAACGGAAGAGCGAAAGTTACATTAATCTTTTTGTTGAATGTTGTATTTCAAAATATATATTGAAATGTTTTATCAAAGGTAAAGTAGTGCTTTGCTTAAGATTATAAAGCTTGGTATTTATAAAAAAAATATCTACGAGAAAGGTATAGCTTATTTGTAGCAAAGATAATACAGTCTTAGCTAGTTTCCACGTAAGGGACTCATCATTTAATTTAACTATATGATAACCCGATGAGCAAATCCGTCCGTTTTGTTCAGTTTTTCTATACAAGCAATTCTTTTGTTACTTACCCACTTAAATTGGCAAATTTTCTGACTAAACCCGCTAAATCACTGCACAATCTCTTACAAACGGATGTCGGATATTCCATTTTGAAAGCGTCTTTCTTTTCCATTTATTCCATACTTTGAAACAATCTTCGGTTTAAGTTAGGTTACATCGATTATCGCAACTCAGTGGTTGCCATTGGCAGCGATCTTTCTCACCTTTATTGCAATTAGAAAGGACTCAAAATCGCTTGGGCTTGACAAGGTAACATTTGCCATTAAAATAGCTGAACAATGCTGACGGCAGGAAATGTTGGCGTTGAAATAATTGACACTCTTATTTCAAAGGAATAAGGTAACCTTTCTTAGTAATCTCGGGGGTTCGATTGGTGAGCACTTCTAAAATGTCATCCCACGTGACACACATCAGTCAAAGTCAAAAACTCGGGGAACAATTCCAATTTCGTGTGAGTGTCAAATGAGTCTTCGGTAAATTGATTTGCTCTTTTCTATGGAACTTTCGAGAATTTTCTTTCAAGGTTTTGATTTCAGGTTAGCATACAGGTTACATCCAAGTTAGTATAAATGCTGTGTGCTCATACTCTAGGATTTTCATTGTATATTGAAGTGATTAATTATTATAATTTTCAAGGCAGGATTCCTTTTTATTTCGTACCTTTAATAGTTCATCATCTCGTTATTGTAGTAAGCATTAAATAGGGCTCCCCAAATTTTCGAATCATAAACACTCTTTATCAGCCATATCATTTCTAATACATATCATTTCATTATTCCTTTATCTATTGCTTATCTTTCTAATTCATAACTTAAATCTCATTTGTATTTCCTCTTATAAAGATTGTCAGATCCACACCTGCCTGTGTCTTTCAGTGAAGCATTATAGTTTGATTGATCTAAATTAAGTACAGAGAGTTTATAGATAAATCCACCGGATGACACGCCTATAAATAAGCCATTCAATATCCCCGCAATAACCGAACTCAGCTAAATGGCATTGGATTTTTTTCGAATTGATGAGAGATTTAAAGCCGGGCCACTCTAACTGATTACCAAAGGCATTCTTTTAAGTGTCCTCTGATTTACTACGTAGATATTTACCACAGCCTAAATTATGTCCCGTCTTTTGGTTACGTTAATGTGCATTCACAAAGAACAATAACAAATCAAAACATTTTGACTCTTATCGACATCATAATTTTCCTCTGCGTAATCCTCTGGGACCAATCATAATTATATATATAATTTATATATAATTTTCCTTTGATACGAAATGGATAATTGAGGTTTTTGTTTCATGGATGATACGTTTGCAATGAAGTCTACGGCTGGTCAAAGAACTTCGTCATTACGTTTTACCATGGAGCTTACATCTTGGGTACTAAATACTTTTGGCAGGTAGCTAATGTAACAAGGGAAAACGCCAGATATCTGGCGTTTTCAGCAAAAACGAACCGCCGAAGAGAGTACAGTTTGTACACTTTTGTTTAGGTAAATGTGTTCGAAATTCGAAATATGTGTATGTGTGCTGTCACTGCATTCGGAACACTTTTTTCGATTATTTTTTGAGCATATCACGAATCCATACTTTTTACATCATTGTTTTTAGGTTATGTTTTACAGCGAGAGAATATCTTATAATGCATGTTGCACCAACCGGGGCCCGTACCGAGGCTAGTTAATAAAAATATCCACAAATAATCCCCTATGTAGAAAATAAATATCCAGACAAAATTACTGAGAGACATTGTTACACAAAATATGTTAGTACTACCCGGAATTGGATCTGGAGCCTTTATTGTTATGACCGGCTTTTCAACAATTCTACCACATAACCCTTTGGACGCCAGGAATTCAGATATATAAGATAGATATATAGATAATATAAAATGTATGGTCGCTAGTGGAGGCTGGATGAGAAAAGCGGAGAACCGGGATATCTGGCGTAAAATAGGGGAGAACTATGTCCAGCAGTGGACTGCTATAAGTTGAATAGATAGATAGAAAATTTATTGTTTCTGACGCCTTTTGACGTAATTGTTCACAGGGAAAAGCGTCATGTACCCATTAAATCCCTTTATAAATCATGTACGTTAATAAATCATGCTGAAACTAAATGAACCTCCGCTTGAAATGTCGGTGCCCGTGTCAAGATCCCGACTAAGGGCCAATACGTGATGTTGCATCATTTGTCGACTAACCTTCATGAATAATGCATGTACTTACATTATGATAATTCCCAAGTCATCTTGGTATTGTTTTGGATGAATCTTGTGTATGGAGCTTAGTTAAACTTGTACTTTGCCTGAGTGGTAAGATATATACAGTGGGACTTTAAAGACTGATGAAGATAATCAGCATCTCATTATACATCCCCACCGAGAGGCACAAGCCTAACAGTAAAGGGTGTATAGGCCTTAGTCGTCCACGTCGACTAAGTTAGGTCTGTACACCCTATACTATATACGGGTAGGTTTGTCTCGGTGGGGACGTATAATGAGCTGATGATGATCCCCATATATATGCTTTTTTGAAAGACTTGTGGCCTTGGGTGCTAAGCTGGGGCATAAGCTGATGATGATGATGATGATAAATCATATTGATATTATAGCAGTTTTATGTGTAGGCAAGGAGTTTAGTTAGATATTAATGTAGAAACTTATAACTAAGTGTTACTTGTTGGTTGTCCAATAAATAAACAAATAGTTAGAAATTAATATAGACATTTTACTGTAAGGGTAAATTTTAATTAAACGATCACTCATAACATAATTTAAGGTGGAATTGATAGATGAAAAGTGAACGTCTAACGAAGATGAAAATTCCATTTATATCGTACATTGAAGATATTAATACTTATTTTCAAGGCAGTCTTGACATGTTACTTAGTTGTAATTAATTATCTTGAATGCTTCTGAAGTTGATTAGTGTATACGCTAAGTATTTTAAGGCTGTTGCCTACAGAATGCGTATAAGGATGCTTGGTTGCTCTAGATTGCGTATTAGTATTTTATGTGTTATGGTCTGTTAACATCGTAATTCATTCAGTTGACTCACAGTTGACAGTTGAATTCACAGATTTCCCAATACAGGAGATGGGGCAAGCCGCGTTTAAAGTGCGACAAATGAGCTCAACGAGCATACACTGGCTACCAGTTTACGCTCTGTGAGACGAGTCAAGACGCACGAATATTAGAAGAAATTACCGTTTTTTTCCAAAATGCCATCCTGTGCAATTGTAACATGCCATCAACGCAATAAATCAATAAATTTACCAAGAAATATAATAAATTTTCACAGGTAAGAACCGAAAAGAAATTGCGACACTGGGACTGCCTATAAACTTGGCGGCTTGTCCAGTCTAATTGTATATTCTGATGTCTGTGGTTGAATTCAATGGACTTTGTATAAAGAAGTTCTTGAACTAGAAAAGATTTTTTTAGATTCTAATTGTAAGTTATCTCTCAAACCTATCGCAATTCACTATTTGACATAGGTCTTCCCATTTTGCGCCAGATATCCCGGTCCTCCGCTTTAATTGTAAGTTCTGTTAGGTATTAATTACCTTTAAGGTTAAAAACGTACAGACTGTTAAAAAACATTAGTTTTTTTAAACATAAAACAGTAAATATATATTATGTTCAGATTAGTTCAAAGTTTACTAGTGCATAAATTGGTAAATCTATGTAGATTTGTGTTACAACCCTAAATAGTAAGCTTTATGCTAATGGTTTGTACACGAGTAAAGTTTATTATGTGGCGAAAATATTTGTTTAAGCTAATTGAAGCATGTTGTAGTTAGTAAGGAGCGGCTTTTGCTTAAAAATTGTATTTTGTTATAGCTTCATTAGAATATAGCACAGACACAAAGCACTTAAAACTTAATTCTAAAGTAGAAACTCAAACAGAGTGCATATTTTGGAATACGCATCCATTTAAGTTTTTCTGTCAACAAATTATGCCAAATTAGCTCCTTATCGTCCAGGATAAACGTTGCATTGAAGTACACAGGCCTTCCTTTCCAGAAAGTAAATGTATGCACCAGTTTATTTCTAAACATAAGTCATCAGGGTGACCTAGTCTAGAATTTGACTGTGGAACATCGAGCCTGTATTTATTTTCCTATATTTTGCCAATCACACACATTTGTACAACTTGCCTGTTTTAAATATAAATTTCTTAAAATTATTTTCTTCAACAACACTTTTACTATAGAAAATTATTCTTATGTCAATGTAAAAAATATAAGAAATATTTTCTTAGCCCATGACATAACAAATGTAATGACACACAAAAATAGGCAACAAAGTTGACAATTTAGGTGCGGCGCAACAATTTTAAAACTAACCAAACAAATTTAATATTCGCGCCGAGCTGGGCTTGGTGCATTTTTCTCAAAGTTTAGGTGGGAACAAGATTTACGTGCATTTTCATATTGGGGTCGTTAGTTTAACTCGCTTGTTGCAATGTCGGTTGAAATGCGGAGTTCTTTTTGTAACGCTAATTTCAGCGTACGTGAGTTTTGTTGGTGTTTCTTGCGTTTAGTTTTATGTTTTGATTAGATTAGTGGAGTCTGTTAAAACAAGTTTAAACAGCAAATACACGGATACTGAATATATTTGAGAAAATCTTAGATCTACGTCTTACATTATTTACATTGTATATTCACGTTATTAGTAATATTCATGTTTGTAAATTGTGACTGTACATTTTTTGTTGTTTTTTTAAATAAAAAAAAATATGAAAAAACTCAACTAATTCAAGTTCCGAAAATACAATAATACTTAAAATGACCTTCTGCGATTGGTTTTTCTATGTATAATTATATTTATATGCCTGAACCAATCTATATCAAAATATCATCAAGGTCTCTTGCACGCTTTGTGACAAATTAGACAAGTTAAAGGTATTAACTGGTACATACTTACCACATTGAAGCTCTACTATAAGCACAACCAAGTTAGTTTCCATCTACAAGGCCAATACTGCCACACGTTTCGTAGCATCACCATAGCGGTCATGTTAGACTATGCTACAACATATGCTACGAAGGAAATACAATTTTATCTACGAACTAGCTGTTCTCCGCGGTATTACCTGCGGTATAAGACATTTTCTCATAGCAAAATCACATCAAACAATAGATGAATCTATTGAATACGCGCGTGCTACGTTCGAGCGGCTACGAAGTCACGTTGAAGCGCGCAGATCACTCGATGCGCGGCTGTCACGTGGTATAACATTATTTTTCTAATTAAAAAGTAATTTCGAAAATAAAAGAAGCCTAAACTTTGCCTTATTACATCAGATACCTGCCAAAGAAAGTCCCGCTCAGATCTGTCCAGCTATTTTAGAAATTATCCGGAACAAACAGCCATACAAAATTTAAATAAAACATTAATTCATATGCATGAAGTAGAAAACTTTTATTTCAATATTAGTATCAGGCACACAAATTTTATTTATATGTAAAAATGTATGGATGAATCGATTTCTTTGATGACTTCAAGTGTTCAATTTTGGAACACAGCCTTTGTCTTGAAAGTTAGTACGTAAATATCACTAGGAACGACCTAGACAAACGCTTTTTGCGAAACAAATTGTAAGTCTATGAATGGTTCTCTTAAATACTTTTAATCAATAATAATCATGCATGAACCATTATTATTTATTATTTATTTATTTATTATTGAGCGTCGGTGGCTCAGTGGTGTGGACTGTCGCCTTCCTACCGGGAGGGCTGAGGTTCAAATCCCGACACGTACCAATGTATTTTCGAATTTTCGAAAATATATGTACGTTATCCGACGCTCTTACGGTGAAGGAAAACATCGTGAGGAAACCTTCATGCACGCCTGCGAAGAGATTCGAAGGTTGTGTGTGAAGTCGTCCAACACGCACTGGGCCCGCGTGGATGACTAAGGCCTAATCACCCTATACGGGTAGGCTCGTGCCCCTCGGTGGGGACGTCTAATGAGCTGATGATGATGATGATGATGATGAACCATTATTATACGCATAAGGTACATAAAATGTGGACATTTGAGTGTTAAAAACTGTTTCAAATTAATTAATATTAAATTATTCTGACAATTACAACGAACATAAGAACCGACGTCCCTTATTGCAACATTTGTCAACCTATCTCTAAGTTGAGCACCTACTTGCTAGTAAGACATCCCCTTTACTTTGGTGCACCTTTGTAAGTGCTTTGTGATATGTTCTAAGTCAAAAGCTATGAACCGTAAATAAATTAAATAAATAAATATAAATATCTACTGACATTCATACACCGCCATTTAGCCTCAAGTTAAGCGTGACGTACTAAACAACTGATAAACATACTTTTATTTTTTTTGTTAATACATACATGCTAAACATATAATACAAACAGACATGTTCTTGCACACAAATGTTGGTACTGTCCGGTGATCGAACCGGTGACCCTGGGTCGAAAAACGAAATGGGTTCGTCATAATTGTGTATGATAAAAATGTATTAGTAAAATGTTAGGCCACAAACCCTTTTTCCGCTTCCCTATACAGTTATATTTCCTTCTTTAATTTTCGATACGAACTCGTTGTTTTTTCGTTTTTAATGCGATCTTATGGCTTACGCCACAG
The DNA here is from genome assembly GCA_019425675.1 of Leucinodes orbonalis. Classification (NCBI taxonomy): domain Eukaryota; kingdom Metazoa; phylum Arthropoda; class Insecta; order Lepidoptera; family Crambidae; genus Leucinodes; species Leucinodes orbonalis. The sequence continues at coordinate 78,663 of PQWD01003501.1, forward strand.
GTAACGTATAAGAAACACAAACTCACGTTGCCACAGATGTTGCACAGTTAAAGCGGTCTCCTCAAAAACACTTACGAAGGTAATGTTACAGTAAATTTAATTAAAACATTCTATTAAGGAAGAATATTACTTATTTTAATTGTTTAAACACAATATGAGAAAGACTAGCTCTACGGGAAAACAGTTGAAATATCATAAAGCTTTAAAAATATAAGAAATCATAATTTAATATTATATTAAGTTTATGGCATCCGCACAGATACTTCAAACTAACATATAATATGCAATAAACTATGTAAACAGTTATAAAATCTGTACGGGCACCCGCTTGAAGACTTATTGCGGAAAGAAAATCTGTTGTCCCCATAGAACAAGTATTCCTGCAACTCTCTTACCTCTTAGTCAAATAGTAATTTTTGGTCAATCAAAATCAAAATTATTTATTCAATCGAGGTCCGTAAAGAACACCACTGATTACCTAAACCATTATTATTCATTTGAAAAATATATTCTATGTTAAAACAATTGTTTGCCCATGATATCGTTTCATTTGGATCACAAATTAAAGAATACTTAATTCGGATGCTTCACTACAAACTAATGTGCTAGTTGCTTTTCTTATTGACACAAAAATACAATGAATTCGCTATCTTTGTAATAACGTGACGTCATAATTTTAGAATAAATGAAAGAGAAGGCATGCGACGTCATACTTCTCTATATCCGCAAGCTGTTAAGCGGATGCTGCTACGCCTCGCTCATTACGAGACGTAATATAATGAGATTTGTCTACTAGTGTATCTTGACCTTTATAACTGAATCTGCTCAGCGATATTCACCCTAATTGTGCAACCGGTAAAGCTCATGTTACCGCGTTTCGGAAAGTTCAGGCTTGTGCTATGTTGTTGCACTTGTTTTGTAGCATCTTACGGCCAAATGCACGGCGGTCAGTTCGCTCAGTAAATTACGTTGAAATTGGATTGGTTAAGGATTATCATGAAATTTCGTTTTCATACAGATTTGAGGTAACTTTATTATAGCCTTTATTTATACATTTCAATATTTTTTTATAAACATAAAACTAACTAGGTCCACAATCAGAAAATTCTGCTCACCTGACGTGATGGGCAGAATTTTGCTGCGAATACTTTTTGAGTGAGATTTGAGTTAGTTTATTCATCATCATCATCATCAGCTCATTAAACGTCCCCACCGAGGGGCACGAGCCTACCCGTATAGGGTGATTAGGCCTTAGTCGTCCACGCGGGCCCAGTGCGGATTGGACGACTTCACACACAACCTTCGAATCTCTTCGCAGGCGTGCATGAAGGTTTCCTCACGATGTTTTCCTTCACCGTAAGAGCGTCGGATAACGTACATATATTTTTCGAAAATTCGAAAATACATTGGTACGTGTCGGGATTTGAACCTCAGTCCTCCCGGTAGGAAGGGGACAGTCCACACCACTGAGCCACCGACGCTCTAGTGAGTTAGTTTATTGTTGATCTAAAATTCTCTCTCTTTTTCATTTGTTACAGTTCACTGCTGGATTATGTCAAAACTTATAAATGTACGTTTATCAAATTAATTAATTTTTTAAGATCATAAAACAATCAGCTCGCAAGGTGTTATACTAAAACATTTTGGGTGCTCAAACAATTTCTGAACAGTGTAATTTTATTACAAACGGAAATATATCACAATATAATTTTGTATCCAAGCATTACTTAAATAATAAGCTTAATTTAATTCCTTCTTCTACTTAAGTATAAAATAATCTTAAAATACGCAACATTAAAGTGCAAAATGACAAATAATTAAGTCCATCGTCGCTTGCGTTGCACATAATTGGATTAGGCCGAGTCGTTATCTGTGTTATGATGGGCGCGCTCCGTAATTTGCATAAATAAATGGAATTACAGTTGTAATACTCGGGGGAGATGGAATTAGGTCATTCAGTTTAAGTTGTTACGTGTCGTTCTTGTCGAGAACCAGATTATAGAAGGCGACGTATTTGAAAACAACCTAGATTTACTTGAGAATAGTTTCGTTTGAGATTATATCATATAATGTTTTTACTGTAAATACCATTTAAAATATCATTTGTTATTTAAGGCGTTTAATTGAATGGCAAGATCTACCGACTTTTAATAATTTCAAATTGTATTCCACACCCAATATCCTCGGCAAGACGAAGGCGCAGCGTCTTCGCTGGCTTGGCCACCTCGAGAGAATGGAGGGGCATTGCCATGTGAAGAGAGCATACCTGGGCCAACCGATTGGGCGGCGCACAGTGGGTCGCCCCAGGTACCGCTGGAAGGACGTCGTCGAGTCTGATCTTCGTGAACTCCAGGTCAATGACTGGCGGGAAGTGGCGCAGGATCGACAAAGATGGCGATCTCTTGTTTCGGAGCCAGCAGAGTAAGTAAGTAAATTGTATTCCCGTTATAGCATGGCAAACATAGTGATTTATATTGCTCAATGTTAATTGTTGGGTGTTACGAATACTACCCTAAAAGTTGCCAGGCCAGTTTATTTGGAAATAATTTTATATCACTTGGTTATTTTAAAATATTACCTGTGGTGTAATATACAGTAAGTGTTGAACACTTAAAAGAGCAACTTTTATGGGACCAGCAAGTAACTTAAAAAATACTGCCCTCCTATAAACAAATGTTCGATTAACTACTTTCCTTCTCAACCACCACACGAGATGTAAAATTGAATAACACTTTGATTTCATGAGACGTGATTTGTCACTGTTACGAAAAACTACATGGATGACTCACTATCGTGCGTTATTACAATAAGTTTATCTAAAACAAATAAAAACCAGGTTAAATAATTTTAAATTGATTGAAATTACCGCTGACCTTGCAAAAAATCCAACGATTCGATTCATATTTTATTTTTTCTCTCAAAGCTCAAAGCGAAAAAATCTTATCGAAAAATATTTCAGTTGGATTTTTTTTTTCAGACGGGACCTAGGAAAGGCGTTATCAGAAATAGTGGGAATAAATAATAAATATCGACACTATTTTTCAAGAAAAGGGAGCCGTTAAAATATTTAACGTCCATTATTTGCGTATGAAAAATGCGGGTCCCTTCCGTGTCCGCACTTTGTATGCAAATATGGCAACCGCGTTAGATTTGGGACATACGGAAGAAATTTAAGAATAGCGCCGCTACAAAAGGAATGTCCACTAAAAATTCCTCTTAGTTTCTTATTCAAACAACTGTCATAAATTTGTATTTTAATATAATTATGTATGATTATTATCAAGCTTTTTCTAAGAAACTATTATAACGTATACGATTAACTACTATAACGTGACGTTACGTTTTTTGGTCATCATATTGAGGCTTTATTAAAACTCATTGTGCAATTAAAATAACATTGGAATTTATAAAAAGAATAATCATTAAGATAGTTCGGGGTCTGGAACCACAAATATTTTGGTAATCTCCAGGTATTTATTTTTGAACCCTGTTTTGCTAATATTCAAATAAAAAATAAAAATAAGTATTATTTCATGTTCGTCTCCAGAAAATTAAATAATACTTTTTTTAATCAACTGACAAATCATATTATTGCCAGGAGCTTGTAATATGGGTATTTCATAACGAATAAATATCTATAGATATATCCTACTAACCCTAGTTAAGTACATAAATAACACCTTAACTAAATATATTACACCCAAAACACTTAAAAATAAATAATTAAAACTAAAAAATATGATTAAAGGAAGTCCCTTTCCTTTTGAAGTCCTTTTCCTTTCCCTTATCCTAGTACTTTTTTACATAACCACATTTACAATACATATAATATACTTTAACGAAAATGATATTGTACAACGACGAAAATGTTCACGTACGTCAAATTATATCAAAATCTTGCAATCAAATCGTAGGCGTGTACGCCCCGGATACAGTCACATATGTTTACACGATATCTAAGGACATACACTCAGTATGTTCTTGTTATACCGCGTTATGGGAGATACGAGTGGGCAAGCACCAGATAATGTCCCGGTTATGATGTAACTGATATATCACCTTTGTTCTTATCTGCTGCGAACAGTGTGGATGGTGAAAAAATGGCGACCGTAAAGATTTATCCCTTGCCGATATTTACAGAAAACGGTCAGGCAGGTTTCGAAGTGGGTTTTCATGTAAATATTTCTATACATACTATGAAGAGATAGACCAAAATTGTATTTTGTCTTTTTATTTCATTCAATAAGCATACGGTTGACATGATGGTGACACAATCATCCAGGAGTGATTGCCCGCTTTATTGCGCAGTGAAGCTGTAAAGGCCATCTGCGGCCAAACCAGGAGTTATCGTAAAGGCTAGATTCTAAGTGATTTGCCGATCCATTATATGAGAAAACTCTCTTTATTCAGATCTCCAGGTCATGGCTCTCCGGATTTTTTTCAATAGTAAGGCCAACAACTTATTTTAATTAATTGAAGCGTATCAAAAAATAACGCAAAATAAACTATTAGAGAACGGTATAACATAGAATACTGAAAGGAAAGCCATAGATAGAACAGTAGGATTTTTTAACTTATTCTTTCAAGAAAATATTCCTATAGAAAGTTATATAAACGTTTTTTTCCCTTCTATATTCCGTTCGAACAACGGTTGTAACTCGACACTGTGGTTTACCTAATGGAGAAGATAGCGACCTATATTAATTATATTATAATACGTGAATCTGCTTGGTGCCCACCAAACTAATAATACGAGTTCACAGGGTCATCGGCCTCAGGTCATTAACTTATTTGTGAAGTACATATAATCATACCAATATAATTCATAGAAAGATTTGTTTCCATCCTAAGGCGGCCTGGAAGAAAGTTATCGCACAAGGCAATTTCTTCTTTCTTCTTCTAGGTAATTTCTTTCAACCTGATAACCATTAAATTTTTGTTTTGCCTCTTGTGTTGAATGCCATAAAGAATTAAATAAATAATAGATAGATAATTCTTTATTGCACAAAACAAATGAAACACTTAACAAGATTCTGCACAGGAAAAAAAGTACAATTGGCGGCCTTATTACTAAATAGTAATTTCTTCCAGACAACCAACTTATAATGAAAGAGGACAATCGATAGAAGGGGTATGCATACATATAAACAAGAATAAGAGAAAAACAAATAACCAAAATATATATACTTAAATACATACATATGTAACATATATATATATATATATATATATATATATATATATATATATATATATATAATAAATAATATAATATATTTATTTGGTGCAAATTTAAGTATTCAAGTACGTTCGTCCTTAAATTACATAAACTTTTTTATGCTACTTACATAAATGGTAGCCACTCAGCTAATGCTCAGGCAGTTTTGTCAAGGCGTTGGTTAACGAAGATACATAAAATATTTAATCTTCACTGTATACCCTAATTAAAGAATGTAACGAAATAAATGGCAGAACCTTTTTTTTTCAAAACAGTTGCCAAAGAGTATCCGTCATTTCGTTACCTTTTAGTTACCTTATAGTTCAGCTAACTAAATGACGAGTATTATCTAACTATATTCTTATTTTTATTACCATATATTTATTTTATACTTAAATATTAGATTTGATATACGGGGATCCTTTTTGCAATGTGATATGAGTAAATTCTGGTACTTCAAAAAGTAGACTAAAATAATTCTATAACTATTTAATCATGAAAATTTTGAACAAGTACAATACAAGTCCTTTCAACAGTAATATATATAAAAAATACCATCTGATACCCAGGGAACGCTTTGTCCGTTGAACATGGGCAGGCCATTAGATTAGATGCCGCCCGGGATTTCAGGGCTAAAAGTATCAATTGAAGCTTAATCGGCAAATCGGTATCCATTGATAGAAGCTAACATACGTCTGTTTTATTTACACACTTTTGGAAACCTTATTTTGTTGAATAAGTTACAATTACAAAGAATCCATCTTTCATGAGTTGAGTTTGATTGTCATTTTAGTATATAACTGGATTGTCTGAGAAGAAAGATCATCATCATCTTCAGCTCATTAAACGTCCCCACCGAGAGGCATGAGCCTACCTGTAACGCGTGTATAGTATATACTATACACGCGTTACAGGTAGGCTCGTCGCAGGTGTCCTCATGATCTTGACCTTTATCGTTAGAGCTACGAATAAATGTACATATGATTTCGAGAATCTGCACCCTCCAGATCGGAAGACAATAGTCCACACCAATGAGCTATTGACGCTCTATCAAATCTCCATATTACATGTTAATTTTGAAGCCAGGTGAATATCTGAAGATATTTCTTTTACTACTAGCTTGTGCCCGCGACTCTGTATGCGCAGGATAATATTTGAAGTAATTTTATTTTGCAAATCTTATTCAGATAAACATAATATATTAGATATGTATAACTCGATCAGTTTTGGCAGCACACCTAAGAATAGCTCGAAGATGGTGCATTTTTTCCTAATTACTTATATCTTATCACCATTTTTTGTGCATTTCACACAACACATTGAGAAACTGTAGCGTATATGTTATACTAATATGTAGCTTTATATTACATAACATTAAAATTCATTCAGTAGTTTTTGCGTAAAAGAGTAACGAATATTCGCGATTTTTATTTTCGTTGGATAATAAAAAAAAATGTTGAGTTACCAACACAAAAGACTATGAACAGTCATAGTATTATTTTTGATAATACTTTCATTGTTTTATCAAGGGGATTGCTCTCTTGTATATTGATTGAGGCTGTACATGTATTTACGTAGGGCTTTGTCTTCTTATTGTAGCCTACATTAACGACCATTCGATCTGGTCAGACCTTAGGTGAGGGACCGAACCTTTGACCTTTGACTGAGGGGCAGATGTAGGTTATTGTTTGCCACGATAGGGTTTCATATTACGTTCATTGACATTGTATATATAAGAATGAATCTCATATACTTACAGTCAGACTGTGGAAAAGTACAAAACTTTATTACTTATACAATTCTACGCGATGAGAAACAAAGTGTATAAAATGAAACTACAAAATCAATAAATGCAATTTAGTGATAATGAGCGCACGTAATCAACCGTGTGCACAATGTGTGTTCAAACTATTATGTTAATGACGTTAAAAAGTATGCTCAAGCGTGGATAATGCCAAAGGAATGTAAAGTAAAATTAATGGTCCTTTGAAGAGAATCATTTAAGAAACAGTATAAGGTTGCCTTTGACATTCGTCACTTTAATTTCACATTTCCCTTGCCATAACAGTTATGACTTTATGCATAATATTGCATTTGTAAGAATACTTCGTATTGTTTGTTTATGATAATTTATACAAACTTACTTTTGCTCACTTTTGGTTTTTTTACTAAGTGGTAGACTCGGTGCTGAGTAATCTAGATGGATACCAACGCATGGCAATGTCAGATATCATCCCGTAAAAAGTGTTTTATACTGTGTTTCAGAATGAGGGCACTGTAGCTAATAAAATTACCGGGTATAAGAGACCATGCGTTGTGTCAGGTGTCGGGCGCAGTGCGGCATTGGTAGAGAATAACTGTTTATCAGTTGTTGGTCTCAATCAATGCAGCGCTGTCATGGTCAGACGTATCACTTACTATCAGGTGAGCGTCCTGACCATCCTGTCATGTAGCATAAAATATTAGTGTTTGTTTCACTCGCTCACCATATGTGTATATACATGGCTCGAAAGCGAACGGCTAATGAGTTTAGTAGACGAATATATTAGTCACGAAATTTATCACAATGGTTGGTCTCCGGATGAATGACCACCAATCGGCATTAGACCATCGTGGTGGGTCACGCCCCAACCACTCCGTAGTTATGCAGTATGGGTAAGCCTGTACAGGGTACAGTGCTCATACGCAGTGCGCAGTGTATATAGGTTGATAATAATGTTGGAATATCAATAATGGTTTCGAGTGGTTACAAATTTATTTCGATTCCTAGACTGATGTAGTACTTTATTGATTTAGAACAGTTACCTTAGTTGACAAATTAGAATTGCGTAGTTACCAACCAAATTTAAATAGTTGAGATATCTATAACAAAATTTTCAATAACTTCACCCTCGATATTGCTAATTTAATAGGATCCATTCTTGGAACTACTTCAAACAATGTTTGTAATGTAATTAGCCGATTTAATTTGTAACTAAAATAATTAATATATAATTGTACACGATGATTGCCAGAGATAATTTTCATTCTGAATATAGTACCTACAGTAGGTAGATAGATAAATAATTCTTTATTGCGATCTCTTCGAGATGACCTCACAAACAAAAGCACATCGATAAGATGAAAGAACAAAACTGTGCAGTTACAAAAGCTTGATTCAACTTAAAAAAAATATTATATGTAATTTATATTATACATATATATTTTGAATCAATATACAATTTGCAACATACTTGTTTATTACGCTTAGCATTATGCATATTTGCTTATATGAAATGAACATGACTAGGTAGATAGGTGGTAGACTCGATACTGAGTCGTTTAGGAAGGTACGACCGCAGTGCCAGATATCATCCCGTGAAACAGGAGTGTTATGCACTTTTGTTTTTCGGGATGAGGGCATTGTAGCTAGTGAAATTGCCGGGTATAAGAGACCTTACATCTGTTGTCTCGGGTGACGGGCGCAGTGCGGCGTTGATGGATGATAATAACTGTCTATCAATATTTGGTCTCCTTTAATACCGCTCTGTCATAGTCTGGCGTATCACTTACCAACAGATGAGCGTAAAGACCGTCCTGTACACTAATAACATAAAAAACATGAACACTGACTGCGGGAATGGTTCACCAATTTAGAGTTACTCAACGGGTAAGCAGCGAGTTATGCTCGGGGTCTCTCTTAAGGATAAAAAGAGAAATGATGTTATCTGCAAGAAAACCAAACATAGCTCGCCGGATTAGCAAGTTAAAGCGGCAGTGGGCCGGTCATTTATGTCGCAGAACCGATGGCGTTTGCAACAGATGAATTATAAAGTGACTAGCGTAGCGTAGGTCGCCCTCCAGCTCGTCGGACCGACGATGTGAAGATCGCTGATGGAGGCAGATTGCAGAAAGCGGAGTACCGGGATATTAAGCGAAAAATGGGGGAGACCTATGTCCAGCAGTGGACTACAACGGGTTGAATGCAGGAGGCCTTTGGATGAGCCCTTCAGGAGTGAGGACGGCCTCTTAAAAAAATATAGTAATCTTCGTTCAGCTACAGGTCGCTGGAATATTTTGGGAGCGAAAACGTGAGAAAGATGAAACAAACGGAGGGGTTCAAAACACAACACTACAACAAGCACGCTTGTTTTTTCTTCTCGGAATATCTCTCACACGTGCGTCTAGTATTGCGGAAATTATTCAGTTACAAAACTGTACCAAAAAATACTTTTAAGTTGTATGAAAAAAAATTTTGCTACACTGTTTACTCTCCTAACCGAATAAGTGTTGCAACAAGCAATATATCAACAAGCAAAGATGCGTTGAAGCGTGAAAATTGCCCCGTGAGTGAATGACGGAGCCGGTCACTGAATGAATGGTGTTAAAAAATGGGTGCATTTTTAAAAACAGCTAGTGCCAGGTGGCGTAAAGTTTCATTTAAATATTTTTCCATAAATTTATTTGATACTTCAGTGGATAGCTTATTATTATTTTATTTTGTTTTATAAACTTTATTTTTGATAAACGGAACTCGATACTTTACGTGAAAATAATCCATTTTTTATTAATTTCCCAAGTAATAGATAAGCGTTTTTGGCAAATAAACAGTGAAGCCTACGGTATAGCAAAATAAACTTTGCCATCTAATGCTTGTATTTTATGCTTGTATTGCAGGAGATTTTAGTAAGAAATGTGAATTCATAATATCTTATTATCGACTACATATCATTCTCATACATTTAAGGGCCATAAGAAATATAATGTCTAAATATGTACCTTCAACAGGGGGAGGATATTCCTACCAAATTTGCTTAGCCGAGATATTTTCTCTAAAACGCGGTATTTGTGTTCTCTGTTTATTGGTTTACCGTTGAAACTCAGCGGTGAAGTTGCAGTTATACCGTCAAACTAATATATACCTCAATCTTCATAAATCCTAGTCACACGTAGTCACGCCAACAAGCCGAGCCGCGAACCGTGAGTGATATGACTGAGTGAACTGCAAACTGACCGATCCGTTCAATGATTGAATAAGTGAATGCAACTGTTTCGAGAAACTGCCTCACTGCGAGAAATAGATATTGCGATATAACTTTGAACGATGGTCTTGTTTATTACGTAACGCCTAGTCATAAATCACTACACTAGTAACCGTCAACTTAATTTCAACTATTTGTTTTACGCTTAACATAAATGAAAAATAAAGATTTCAATAAAACGAACACATCTTATTCTGATGTGTTCGTTTTTAGATAATACATTTATGCTAGCAGTCAAAATGTTTTGCTTCTTATCCAATGATGTAAAAAGTATAGATTCGTGATATGCTCACAAAACAACAGTATTCCGAATGCAGCGATAGCACACATATACATATTTGGAATGAGCGTACATTTACCTAAATAATGAGTCTACAACAGTATTCTCTTTGGCGGTTCGTTTTTGAGGCACGGATGGCGTATCTACCTTTATATATACAGAATATCATGGTTCTTATCACAAGGGTTAATATTGCCGCAGTCAAGTTTTACGATCTTAAAACGTGCAGATAGTACTCAGCAAGTGTAGTGCTTAATGCAATGGCAAAGATAGCACAAATGAGATTAAACATCTTCAGTATAAACAGTAACACAGTCATTTGTACACATGATAATAAATCTCCGTGAAACATAAATTTTAGAACGCTAGTCACAACTCTCAAATTTATAGCGCTCCTTTTTGTTACGCTTTTATTTCGCATAAATGTTATATTGGCCTGTATATGTTCAACTGACAGATTCATTTCGGTCGGCCATATTGTTTACAATATGGCCGACCGAAATGAATCATGGACCAATCCCGTTGCTTTGGTTGTGATTTATTTTTTTATCAAAAATTACTAACAGTCATAAATATTTTCTTTGAACACAAGGGGTGTTGGATGATGAAACCTATTGTTTGTTTTTGTGATTAAAGATTCAAAATTATGGTGCTGATTCTACTATTTCCAGTTTTATGTGAACCATACATGAACATAGTGACAGCGAGAAACAAACAATAGAAATGAGATTGAAAATTGAAAAATAAAAACACACACACATGTTTATTCGAAAACTTACTTAATTTAACATCGTATCTATATACACAGAGCTTTGTTTCATAATTGATCTTAAAACAAACCGTTAAATTCGTACGTTTGTTTTGAAAAAACGTATAATATTACGGTACGTGATTTTTATGAAGTAAAGAAAGAAAGAAAGAAAAAAAATCTTTATTCAAATAAATCTGTACAGATACTTTTGAATCGCAATTGTTATTATTATCATATTTTTGTGACTGTATTTTTTGTTATAACACCATAAATAAAAAAAATATAAAAAAATGCCTAGCACTAGCAAAAAATGTTGCAAATTATCTTATAGACTTAAACAAACTTCACTTTGGAGAGCATTTTATCTCCATGCGAAGTTATTCTTTAACATCGATATACGAAACACTTCGTATTGTGTTACACAATTTTTAATAGAAAACAGAGAAATCTTCTCACGGATAGAATGCACCAGAAATAACTCTTAAGCTAAAATTGAACAATGAACTTTTTCTATGTTCTATTATTGTACAGTAAAATAGCCATACAAGAAATATCTCGTAGCAATTTATTGAATTTTATTACTTACTTAAGTCGGTACCTAAGAATTATTCATCTTAGTATGTATTCAGCGAATGCATCGTCACTCTCGGAGAATTATGCAATTATTTAGCTAACCCACACATTCGTATGCGAATAATGCAATTGTAGGGTGTCCATGTCATTTAGTATTTTGCTTTTCATAATTTATTTCAGTTATATATAAAAACTTTATGTTCTCAATGTATCGTGTAATTATAAACAATTATTTGACGCCATATATCCCGTAAGGTTCATTATTTACTGTCAACCATCTCAATGAATATAAGATTTAGTTAGCACTGTTACTATTACAGCACTAGCGTCAAATGAAGGTCTTAGAAACAGATGTCCATATTTTAAAATACCATGTGATGACTTGCAGATTATAACACAATTATCAACACCAGTACACTTTCCACTTGTGCACATATAATATGCGTTGTGAAAGAGCACAGGACGGTCACGACCACAGATTTCCCAATACAAGAGATGGGGCGAGCCGCGTTTAAAGTGCGACAAATGTAAGCTCAACGAGCATACATTGGCTGCCAGTTTACGCTCTGTGAGACGAGTCAAGACGCACGAATATTAGAAGAAATTACCGTTTTTTTTTCCAAAATGCCATCCTATGCAATGTAACATGCCATTATCGCAATGAATCAGTAAATTTACCAAGTAATAGAATAACTTTTCACAGGTAAGAACCGAAAAGAAATTGCGACACTGGGACTGCCTATAAACTTGGCGGCTTTTCCAGTCCAATTGTATATTCGGATGTCTGTGGCATAATAAAGCGGCATTATTGAGAACAGCAACTGGTAAACAGTTATTATATCCATCAGGTTAGGTTCATTAGGTATTTTTTATACTTCTAAGTTGCAAACAAGCTCCGGCCCGCCTGTTGGTAAGCAATTACTGAAGCCTATGGACGCTTGCGATACCAGAGGCACTCCATGCGCGTTGTCGGCATTTTGTTTAATACCCGGTAATATCTCATCAAACAAATAAAGTGAAAAACTTCTATTTCACGGGATAATATCTGGCTCTGCGGTGGTACCTACCTAGACGACTCAGTCATGATGATGATGAACAAAGCAGTAAAATCCACATTACCTGTGGAATTCACGAAAAGAATGCTTGTAACCGAGCAGTATGGAATAAATAAAAATGAGAAATTAGAAATCTTATCTTTATCTTATCTTCCTTTAATTTCCTGACCACAAAGAACGTGTTCTAATTTGCTTGTTTACGATAGCGGATATAACTTTGAATACTCGGGATAGCATTCAAAGCAAGCATTTATCCCGGTGTTCGAGTAAGTTTAACTTAAATCCCGGTCCTGTTAATGGCATGGATAATCGACTTACGCGTAAACTGGTATTAGTCTAATCTTATGGCACGTATATACTTAAGTCAATAGTAGTGTTAAAGAGTCCAAGATTTTGGACGTATGAAAATACGGACAGAGTTTCGTATCAACAAAATTTGCCCGGTTTTTGTATGGAATACTACAAAATATTAAAACATTTGGCGCGCATCTGTCAAAGAACCAAGGTTATGTATGGAAAATAGTCTAAAAACTGCATGGCTTGTGTCGCGAAATCACGTATCATAGCCAAATGAACAATTCGATTACGTATTTTTTTGTTTAAAACACTAAGATCAGTTTTTTAAAAAAATCAGATCATCTTTAGTATAACAATAAATAGTTCTCTCAGGTGATATTGAAATCGTCTTTTCTTCATAGTGGTGTTGATCACTATACGAATAAAGTTTGAAATCTCAAGAAGTTTCTTTCATTTTACCTTTATGCACCGGCCAACGAAGAAAAATCACTAATCACTTTACAATCAAATTCGATTTCAATTTTGACGTTTAAACAACGCCGAGAAAACCAATTTTGGATAATCTGGCGCGAAATTTCAATTCTCTTCAGTCGAATCTTTTAAAATCTTTTATCGTTTCGCTTTCTTTTTGTGCATTAGCCCTGGAAGTTTGCATTTCACTTTCAATTTAGATGTTTTTTTGCTATGATTCCTCTTGAACTAATGGATGTTCGATCGCTCTTAACGTGTTTTATGCATGCATGTCAATCGCACTTATTTATCACCTAAAGAGAAAAAGGGAGTGGCTGTAAATCAGCGCTGTCTGAGATATCTGGTCGCAGATGAGCATAAGCTGAGCTGCTTCCTGTTGTTGATCTTATTACTGCATTATTTGTACAAAATGTAATATGTATATTTTTGTGGACAACAATAAACACAATTTATTATTATTATTTATACAGTCAACATGAAATGAAACTTGTATTTTTGGAAGAACGAGGACATACTCATATCTAAAAACGGAGAACTAGCAATCGTATGTCACAAATAAATACCCACGCGATCAAGGAATGTGGGGAGCAGCCATCTGAGACAAGTTTTTCTATTAGCTTATTTCTTAAGTCGTGGAGATATTGAAGTTTTGATTGAACTTCTGAGTCACAATTATAAGCGACATTCACGCCTTATTGGTTTGGAAAATGAATCTTTCTCGCTAAAAATTAAGATCTCTTAACATTCGATGGATTGTTAGCTTTGCTGGTTACTCGTTTTACCAATAAAACAATTAGTTAAAACTATATCATAATATAGCGTCGGTGGCTCAATGGTGTGGACTGTTGCCTTCCTACCGGTAGGGGTTCTGGTTCAAATCCTGCTACGTACCAATGTGTTTTCGAATTTTGGAAAATATATGTACGTTATCCGACGCTCTTACGGTGAAGGAAAATATCGTGAGAAAACCTTCATGCACGCCTGCGAAGAGATTCGAAGGTTGTGTGTAAAGTCGTCCAATCCGCACTGAGCCCGCGTGGACGACTAAGGCCTAATCACCCTATACGGATAGGCTCGTGCCCATCGGTGAAGACGTTTAATGAGCTGATGATGATGATATTATAACAGAAATATTATTGTGTAATATGAACAGATCTCATCGCCAACTTATAACCTGTTCCAATATTGCGAAGTCCTCACTGTTCGCCAGCTTTTCATTTTACTGACAGTTTTGAAACAACATCGCATGTACTAATATGACCCTTCATTACCCTCGACTCGTTGAAACCAAAGACTGGAATATGGACATGCTGGACACTCTTCTATCTTTAGGACACGTTTCTCTCATCGCTTTTTTCTGTTTTTTGGGTCCTTTTACCAATGAGATATGAAAATACTGAGGAACATCTGCTTCCAATTGCTTAACATTAGATCACTTTACTTGTAAGATAACATCTTTGCGTGCCTCGAGTAAACTAATTGTTTTAAATATTTAAATATTTTTTAATCCCTTTGCACACACTTTTTACACACATACACTCACACAAAACAAACACACACTACCTACTCACCACATTCACCACATGAAGTCGGAGTTTACTCTGATTGTCAAATATTGTTGTACAAAATAAGATCTCTATATAATAGTTTGGGGCCTGGTGTTCTGTTTTACAGGCCCTCAGCCTAGTTCAGACACCAGACTTCTACAATCAAACTGTATTCTTCAGTGTATGTACCTTTATGTTTGTAAGATTGTGGAGTGAATAAAGACTTTTTATTATTATTTATTATTATTATTATTACATATTTTAGGACCGCAATTAAACTCGCTGATAATAACTAGTTCCAAAGTAATATTTGAAAAAATAACCGCAGTTTCTCAGCAAGATGGTCCCACTGCGCATTTTCCTTCATTCGAGACACGTCTCAACACACACATAGAATGCTGTATGCATAAATACTGCATCGATGCATCACTCAGCGTGCATTTTGCATTTCATTTACATTTTAATGTTAGTTTGGGTTTTATTACTAAATTATCATCATCATCATCAGCTCATTAAACGTCCCCACCGAGGGGCACGAGTCTACCCGTATAGGGTGATTAGGCCTTAGTCGTCCACGCGGGCCCAGTGCAGATTGGACGACTTCACACACAATCTTCGAATCTCTTCGCAGGCCTGCATGAAGGTTTCCTCACGATGTTTTCCTTCACCGTAAGAGCGTCGGATAACGTACATATATTTTCGAAAATTCGAAAATACATTGGTACGTGTCGGGATTTGAACTTCAGCCCTCCCGGTAGGAAGGCGACAGTCCACACCACTGAGCCACCGACGCTACTAAATTATATTTTGTATAAATACAATACAACATAGAAGTAAAACGGGATCCCTTGCACATACGAGTATACAATGGACACGGAGAGTCTCGGTTCAAAGAGCTTCACTAATTAATGTCATTGGAATATTCTGGATTAAAGAGCTATAGTTGAGTTAGCAATGCATTACATTTTTTAAGTAAAACTTTCATATCCTTTACTTTCATACGATATGTGCAATGATGATAACTTGATGATGATGATTTAATTATTATATAAAATGAAAAAAAAAATGAATATTTATCTCAATCTATGACGAAATCTTATGTGAAATATCATTTTTTTTTAATGAGCTGATGATGAATTTTTTTTTGTATTCGATAAAGCTGACAAATAGTACATTGACCCCTTATACTCTTATCATTGTGCGGGTTAAAAAATATACACATCTCCATAAATTAACTGATTACTATGCACATAGCGCGACCGCGGCAGCTTACTAGTACGTGATGTGGTAAACAATTCCTAGAGCTTTCATTGCGAATGAGCTATAAGTCCGGGGCTTTTTAATAGCGGCGAACCAACTTACTCTGAGATAATACGCATAATCAATATATATACATTCGCACACATGCCCAAAAGTATAATTCCTAATCCTAATTTGTAATATAGCTAGAGTTCAAACTTGTTACTTCACTAAAAATATATTTATATATCATGGGCACAACTATAAAATGGAAACTCATAATACGGGCTTCTCTTACTTTGATTGATGTTCCAAAACGCTAGTAACAATGTAAAAATATTATTATGAAAAATAAGTCATATTATATGTGAAAATCATTAAAATAGACGAGTTCTGGAGTGGAGACTGAGTCTTGGCAAGCGTAGTGTCATCCGGTTCAATGGTGGTGGGGGAGGCCAGATGAAAGGCGGAGGACCGGAATATCTGGCGCAAAGTAGAGGAGTTTTTTTGCCAGCAGTGGCAACAGTTTATAGAAGTAAGAAGAAACTTTAGGTTTGTTCATAAAAAGTCTAAGTAGGTATATAACCACCGCTATCTTAAAAACCCCTGCCTTATTTTAGGTCATCTGTCAGTGCCTGGCGGTTGTGGTGGCATATTATTTGCCACCCCACCTATTTTTTCTGTGATTAAATTCCTTTCTCAAAGAACTCTTAGGAAAACTTTGTCTTGTAAGTCCCTGTTAATAGGTTATTGAGCCTCTTCCTAAATAAACCGTTGTATGTAGTTTCAAACTACGCTGTATTTTGCTTTAATTTAATAGTTGGAGTGGAAGTTCTCTTTATTGATGAATTTTGAATAAATGACAGTGTGATAGTTTTTCAGTTATTTTGACTTTGTGGCTAGTATGAATAACAGTTGTATTTACTTAATATTTGATAAGGCTCACCAAACAAGACTCGTGTCTGTGTGTGTACACACAAACACGGTGTATACGTTTGTGTAAATGTTTTAGAATTCTCATGAATCATATAATTCAAAGCCAGAATTTGATACACACAAGAGTCACTTCAGATAAGTATCATTTCGCTTTTATATCTACCTTTTATATAAGCTTAGGTACTAAAACAATAAAGAAATGTTATTGGGCGCCTAAACAAATTCCAGTTTCCTAACAAAACACGATAGTACTCATCGAAATACGAAACCGAATACCGAAAGCCCTTTGGCAAAAAAACTATCATTTTACGATTCCAATTCCTACCCATTTACGGCAACGTTCAAGTGGGGTTTTAGTACATACGATCCGACCAGCAAAATTTCGTTGGCAAAGTGTCATATTCTCTCTGAAGTCAAAACAATAAAACGGAAATTTAAAACTACTTCCATAGTGAAATCAATGAGAAACAAATATAATTAACTTAACGAATAGCAATACTTATTTAATTATTTGGTAATGTACATGATATTATAGTGCAATTACCGGGTATAAGAAACCTTTGTTGTCTCGGGTGACGGGCGCAGGGCGCATCCACTACTACACCAACCAACCAAGGGTTCCGGGTTGGATCCCCGGGCAGTACATACATTTGTGTGCATGAACATGTCTGTTTGTAATCTAGGTGTCTTCTATGTGTAGTATGTATTTTTTTACAAAAAAAGGATATAAGTATGTTTATCAGCTGTTTAGAACCGATATTACTGGCTAATGCTTAGTTTGGGGCTAGAAAGCGCTGGGTGTATGTCAGTGCATATTTGTTCTATTTATTAAGAAATCGTGATATCATAATCAATGTACGAATCGTTATGTGTAAAAGACACTTAAGATGTAACACGCCTCGCAAAGATCCAACTTTCTTTCTTGACCTAACCCCTTCCCACTTTGTATTCTATGAATTATTCATTAACGCAATTTGAGGGTGTGTTTCGTGTCTCCGACATTATCTAGCCATATACGAATGTATTCGTGCGGGCGATGAGGTTTTAATGTCACAGTTTGTTAGAAACATACATTGATGTGGTAACATTAGAAATCTGAAATTCTTGACTGGAGCATCTATAGTTGTTTTAGGAGTCTTTAAAAATATATATAAAACGAAAGCAAATTACAGGCGGTGAATCGTAATCTGTCAACTTTTATACGTAAAGGCTCATATTCTGAAACGAGACTTAAGCGTTGGTCTTTACGTAAATGCCGCTGGTTATTGTATATGGCGTTATCCCTTTTAAACTATTTAAGCATACTCATTTTAGAATACGGGCCTTAGTCTTTTAGCAGTACTCATGATTTCTCAATAAAAACACGAGCCTACCAGTATAGGGCGAACAGACTGGCCAACTTCACGCACAACCATAAGATTTATTTGTAGGCGTGCGCAGATTTTTTCACGGCGTTTTCCTTCACCGTGATTATATTCTTGTTTAAACATATACCACGGACATATCGCCGCAATATGTGGAATAACGACACGATTTCTTCATGAAGAATCCAGTGGCCCAGTTAACATAATTTTACGTGAAAGTTCACGAGAATTAATTAAAAACTTTCAGTCAGAGTTCGGTTCGCGGAAAGTTTTTAAATTAGATCCACGTGTGGTTTAAAACATGACATGGTGCAAATCGGTTTCCTCACAAATTTATTTTACAGGATTTTTTTGGCTCATGATACATAAATAATAATAATAAATAAATATCCACTGACATTCATACAGCGCCATCTTGCTCTAAACTAAGTATTAAGCCTGTGATATGGATACTTGACAATGGATAATACTTATATACTTTATTTTGTAAATACATACATGGTTTGCATAGAACACCCAAACCAATACCAACAGACATGTTCATGCACACAAATGTTTGTACTACCCGATCGAACCCGTAACCCTTAGTGCAATTGCTGAAGTCTCATCCATTACACCAGTTAGGTTGTCGATATGTTATATCACATTTTTATTTTATATTTATTGATAAAAATAAATTTATTACTTATTATTTTATTATCTCCTGCATGCATGCTTTTAAACACGGATGCAAACGCTAGCATATACGCATAAACCGTACGCACCCAAGCATGCACACACAGACACATAACAAAACTAATTAAGGATTTACTTGACGCGTTTTATATCATTCTGACGTTAAGTCCAACGTCATTCTTAAGAAAATTAATGCTCTTACAGAAGTCATACATTGCATCCGACGCTTCTGAAGTTGCTTATGAGATTCTTGGCTTAGGGCGTAGCACCAAGCATTCCAAAATTTAAATATCTTACTGCTCTCGGAAATTACTAAGAGCTGTCAGTCAGTTTGGGGAAAAATGTGATTTTAAATATAATAAGTTTCAAGTACGTAAATAGTAAGAACGTTATTGGGCGTGGGTGGCTCAATGGTGTGAACTGTTGATTTCAGATCGGAATGACGCAGGTTCAAATCCCGCCACGTACCAATTTGATTTCAAATTTTCGAAATTATAAGTATATTATCCGACGGTCGTTCGGTGAAGGAAAACATCGTGAGGAAACCTGCGCACGCTTGCGAATAGATTCAAATATTGTGTATAAAGTCGGCCAATCCTCACTGGACCCGCGTGGATGACTAAGACCTATACACCTCTCCGGGTAGGCTCGCGTGCCTCGAAGGGGACGTTTTGATGTCAAAGACAAAGTGAACTTTCAGTTTCGTTGACCATTGACTCATTGCAGAAATCATCAAAATCTTAAAGGTATATCTTTAATCTTTACTAACATATAAATAATATGATCAACCAATATGTAAATAAAGAAAAGGCCGTACCAATATCTTAGAACAACGATGTATGTATGTTTTATTGTGTGACGCGTAATGCAACAACATGCCTATATAAGCTAGTTTATGAGCGAAGGAAGCTGAGCGCTTTATGCGCGCTGACATAGATTGAAAATAATGTAAGACTGCAAACCCAGTTTCTGGGGAAAATTCGAAAACAAATTGGTACGTGGCGCGATTACATGCTGCGTCCTCCCGGTAGGAAGGCAATAGTCAACACCAATGAGCCACCAACGCATTAGAGGTATTCAGAAATCGATTTTATTCTTGAAATGGTCCAATATTATCCTGATTGTTTTACTTCAATCTATTATATTACACTATTGTAAAAAAGAGCATTGCTCCTAGAATTGAGAAATATAAAATCACGTGAATTTCGAGTTAGCGACCTTTAGTTCCTGTGACGCGATTTGTACAAGCGCGTGATGTGATTTCAAAACGGGCCAACTAGCTGCTGACCGTTGGTTTTACGACGGAATTGGGGGTTCCTTGAGTTGGAACATTTCTGCAGTAGAAAAGGGATTTATCGCCCCTTGGCTATGGTATCACACCAGATTGCTAACAATAGAGCACTCTGGGAATTAGGAAATGAAAAGATATCGCGGCGCTTTCACGGATAAGAGAGAAAAATATGGAGTGGATATTTTTATTTAAGAATCTTATTTATAGTGCAAGTACCATATTATTTTAAGAGAGAGGTTATAAGTCAGTGTTTAACGTTTTTTTACGGGTAGTTAAGGTGTTAGCGGTTGGCATAAGCCTTTATTGTTTTTAGAATGAATTATTTGTACTGAAAAATTACAAATATACCATACATTTTTATTATCCAACACATAATTGTATATACAAAATACAAGAATGTGGAAATACATAAAATAACAAAAAGCGATGATAATCAAAGTACTTGGTTGTTTTCCTCTTCAACCTATCGCAGGCCATTGTTTGACATAGGTCTCCCCCATTTTGTGCCAGATATCCCGGTCCTCCGCTTTTTGTCATCCAGTCTCCACCAGCGACCTTTCGCAAGTCGTCGGTCCATCGGGCCATGGGGCTTCCTACGCTATGCTAAATTTCTATTTTATAACGAAAATGAATTTATGGTCAAATTAATGCATTAATAAAATTTAACCTTTTTATTTAATTCAGGCTTACATGTAAACATTTATGAATGCTAAATATAATGTGGAATGATACAACTTTGATCTATTAACAAAGTAATAAAACTCGACAGATTTTTTGATAATTCATAAAGTAAATAACCCTCAAGTGGCCGACGGGTACTAAAATAACCCTCACACGTAACTAGCTTTCAAAGTCCAACTGCAGTACACAGGCTGCATTCACGTAACAGACTAGCCTTATCTCATTTTTCATAAATAAGCAGGCTACTCTGTAACTTTAACTCGGCATCAAACTGTTATTTGTATATATCCTTGCAGTTGCAAATTTTGTGATGTAAGCGTAACCAATGATTTCAATGCCAGACCATCAGACCGTAACAAAACAAAAAATATCCCGAATGTAAGAGAAAATGGCTCAAAAGCAACTTCACTATTGGCGCTGTGATACTGTATTTCATTTGTTAAAACATTTAATCCCTGAAGCATTCAGAGAATTAAATCTGCATAACGAAATCAAAAACGTAGAAAAGACTAACACCGCATTATAAGCCCCATTAATCCAATGTCTACTCAGGATTTCTCATTTTAATTGCAGTACCTGTTCAATGTGCAGGAATGAGAGCTTTTGAACGATAATGAACTTTAAGGCTTTGAAATAGGGATTCTTCATAATCACGGAACTCAAGTCTTTCGAAGTAGGACTTGAATTTTAAGAAATATTTGATGTCATTTATTAGGATCATTTTAAGTCAGTGTCTTTATAACCTTGTCTAAGTTAACTTAAGATACCTAACATTAATTTTATACATAATAATTGATATCATTCATTTTCATGATTAAGTTATCACAAAAGTATTAACGGATCTAAGGTGTCACTGCATACATTTTAGGGTGAAGTAGGTATGAGTTATCGCGTAAGGAAACACCTAGCTTTTTTTTTTGGGACTGTGCGAACCTACAGGGACACGCGACGATGGCCCCCGCCGGCGGGGGCGGAATCTCGGTTGTCGATTTGTAGAGTGTAACTTTAGTGTTTTAGCTATTTCGGCCGCGATGCGGCGGCGACCGTGGTAGGGTCGTCCGGGTCGTCTAGCACGTCCCGTGGACGCCGACGTTTACGCGCGCGAGGTGAAATATTATTATTATGAGCTGCTGTTGTAGAATAATCAGCAGAGGAGACAATGAGCGGGTTTGAATGCGCTATTGCCGAGTCGAAGAAGCGTTTAGACGCCAACTTTAGGTACTGCGAAATCGTAGGCAGCCCTAAGTCTAAATGAAGGTTCAAGTTGCGTATGAACCACGGCGCTCCCGTGGCCCTGCGCATGAACTTGTTCTGAATGACTTGTAGCCTATGGACGTGTTTGGACGCAGCGTGTGCGAAAACCACACCGGCATACGTCATTATGGGCCTGATGCACGCAGTGTAGATTCTCACCTTATTACTAAGGGATAATTTACTACGCGTGTTTAGTAGGCAATGGGGCAAACACCTAGCATAGCCCTCTCCAGAGCATAGTTAAAGTACGTTTCTAAGTTCTAAGAGCCAGGTGAGAAGGACTTTGGGCCAAAAAATGGAACCTAGAACTTATCTTAGTTTAATTAAGTGTTAAATAATTTTATTTTCCTAATATCGTCGTTTTCAGGTGAATTGAAGTGCCCATTTACGGGCCACGTTCGGTGTCCCAAGCAACATTTCACTTTATTGCCTCTCCAAGAATTTATTTACTCTACTGTAAGATGGCTGCCTTTATATTTTCTAGTGACAAACTCATAAAGACTGGTTTGAAGCGTCCCCAGTAAGGTACAGTGAAATTGTTTTATCTTTGTCATTAGAAATAGAATGTGAGTACCTCTGTTGTTAGTTTTTTTTAATAATAACTAGTTTCTTGTGATAAAAAATATCTTGCTTTAAATGACGAACATTTCGTTACTCTTTACGTCGACTTTAGTGATATCTTTAAAGACAATTTAGGTATATGATTATATGAATCAATGGTTACCTAACCTGTCTTGTCTAATTGTTTAAAATCATATCTGCTAAAAAAATTTTTCAACACAAGCTGAAACAAGCCGTGTTTTAAAAAGGAAATTATATTGTTTATATGACAAATCCGACCTTGACCATATTTAGTTTTCTTTTACCAGATTGCCGAAGAATCCTTCGGTAAGCTATGTTAAGCTTTTCAAGCGTATGAATGTAGACTACTAATTTCCCTGCTCTTGCCAAATGGATTGATGGATGTTAAATTATGAGATGTCATTAGATTTGTTTTCATAGCTCGAGTGTCACTGGGTACATTAAAAGTATAAACATTACAAACATCGACTCGGGTATCGTTGATTAGGTCTTTCAAAAATAGTATGAGTGTGTGAAAACCGTTTTTCGATACTACGCTTAGTTTACGTAACATTAAGCTTAAAAAGGATGTTTCTTAGAAAATAAAAACACAGTGCTCTGAGCTGTCTTAACGAATTTCGATGGGTTAACTAAAACACCTGAAACAAAATTTAAGAATACAAAAAACACTCAACTGCTAAATATACCAACTGAATATGGGAAAATAGGCTCTACCATATAGTGCAAACATTAAATACTTTTCATGGTATTGCTGGCGGAAGACAAATGAAATCAATATTTTCACTACTATACTAGTTTACTATTTACGTACATACCATATATATAGTTAAGCCTTGAATAGGTGTTGAAAATTTGACTCTTATCTGTTTTCAGTTGGTATTTTTAACAGCCTGTTTTTTAAATACAATTATGTAGATTAAGGCAGTTTAAGTTAGTTAAACATAGTACGGTGCTACTAATAATAAAAATATATGACATGGTTATAAAACGTGCTTTAAAATAAAATGCAAAATATATGATACGGTAAATAAACATGCTTTAAATATAAAATGCAAATACCATCTAGAATTTACGGGGCAGAACGTCAAAACGATTTTATACCCGTATATTCTACGCATTGCAGGCTTACATGGGGTTCTTTCAAAATATGATTCAGATATTGTTAGCTGTACGAAGATGAATGTTACGGTCGCGTGTCCATCGCTCTTTGCCGTTTACCTTCCGTACGATAAATAGGGCTAGCACAGCTTTTACATGACTATAATAGTGAATTCCTTAATCCAAAGTCTTATTACATTTTTCGTCTTTCTTTTGTTTCCCTCTATTAAGTCATGCTATGTGCTCTACAACTGAACATTACTGATATTCCTTTATAATAATACTGCATTGAAGTCGATGATGATTTAACGTCGGCATGAAATATTTTCTTTGTTATGACGTGTACATCTACCTAGACCATATAGTATGGAGCCTGGCTCGCTTATACCACGTACTCATATTATTCAGTAACGATATATATAATTATGGGCGTATTTACAATAAAATGTATTTCTAGGTGTGTAGTTCCCATCCTAGTCGTCACTTGGTTTCGACCATGTTGGTGCAGCACATATTAAAAAAAAATATGGGAAATTAATCCATATTTTGAAACGACTGGTTCACTCATAGTGATACTACGACCTTGCTGAAATTGTTCTTTTGCCTCCATGTTCCCTATTTTCCATTCTAAAGGCTTGGGGTAAAGCTTAACATTGAGAAAAATATCTGCATGTCTGTTTTATCATCATCATCAGTTCATTAGACGTCCCCAACGAGGAACACGAGCCTGCCGGTAACAGGTGTAAAGGCCCTAGTAGTTCACACAAATTTCATTGTTGGCGTGCGCAGGTTTCCTCACGATGTTTTTCTTCACCATAAGAGCGTCGGCTAAACGTACATTTCATCATCATCATCATCATCATACCTTTTTACTACACTACTACTTTACTTATAAAATAAACTTTCTTTTATTTCCCAACGCCAACCCTAAGACCAATATTATAATTACAAAACAGGTGTCACGCGAAATAATTAACGTCAAAAATAGGAAATTAATTAGTGGTGCAATATCCATGAAGCAGTTATTAGGGAATGCAAATGGTGACACTGTTATTATTCATCGCGTGCGGCTTGCCCCTTGTAGAATGTAACCACATGAATTTAATTTGACAAAAAACTACGTGGTCATATATTAGTTGCCAGGCCTTGTTTTATTACAACTAAACACGAGCATCAAATGGTTCAGGTTTTAGGTATCCACCTTTGCCTGTTATTATTTTAGTCAAATTTTATGGCTATCCTCTTTTTGAAACGTCCAGATATTGTTTGGTTGCTTTTTCCGTGGGTAACCTCACACATTCTACGAAACTCAACACTATGGTTTCATTTCGATAGAGAGGAATCATACGTGCAAACATGTTTTTCCCATATACTTAAGGAATAAATAAATTTCAGGCAATAAATATTCAATGTCATTTACACAGCGCCATCTAGTCCCAAACTAGTCAATGTTATATGAATACTAGTCATCGAATATATATTTTATAAATACATATACATTATATAGAAAACACCCAGACTTATACAAACCGACACGTTCATGTACACAAATATTTGTGTTGCCAGGGGATCAAATCCTGAACCCTTGGCGTTATAGACGACGTCTCAACCATTACATCAGATTATGGGTCGTCGCCAATGCACATGTTGCTCCCTTGGTGGTGATATCACTTAACAGATGAAACAATATTTACTCGGTTATCATCATCATCATCAGGCCTTTTCCACCTTTTTAGATGATTGAAGCAGCGCCTATTCGGAGAGAGCGGATGCCCTTGTGACTAAATAAGCCGATTTAGAACGACACTTACGTCCGCACTTATAGCATGCAAATTGAGGGTCCGTTGTACCGGACTGTTTACCGCGATTATGCATTTTAGCCCGTTTTTTGGCAAAGTTGAGGAACCATACGGCAGGGCACATAGTCTGAAGAACCAATGGCCGTTGGGGCCGGAAGGTTCTCGAATGGAGACCGCGTACCAGCAAGCGCAGCGTGGGACGGCCGCCCACAAGATGGTCAGATGACCTAAGGAAGGTTGCGGGTACCCATTGGATGCAGATCGGCAGGTCGGCGTGGAAGTTATTGGGCGAGGATAGGATATGTTCAGCAGTGGACATTATGTGGCTGAAATGATGATGATGATGAGAAACCAGGCGCCATCATGCTTATTTTATTACTTGGTTACTTTTCTATGAAAAATAGAGAGATAGAAAGAAAAATATTTATTTGTTGCAATTCAAATTATTACATGTAAGTCCTTAAAATAATATTTCAACTAAAATAATAATGCTACCAAAATATAAGCTATTAGTATTCTTTCATAACATGTCTGCTATTTGCATCGTTAACTCGTCAACATTTCGTATTTGTAATATATAGAACTCGTAAATCAAAAATGTGTATGGGGAATATCTGCGTCAATAAAAATCCGCAATAACGTAAAAGTGCGCGTTTTACGCGTGAATGCAGAATCGCGTCAAAGCCAAAATCATAATATGTCGATATCCCATATGATAGCACTTTCCTTTATTTTCTTTTTTCTATCTGACCCTTTTCGTATAAAGGCTTCTTATCCCTTTTATAATAGATAAAGGGTCGTTACCTGCTTGGTTTTACCAGACTATCTTCAAGTGTTAGACAAAAGCTGTTTGACCTTTTATTCCTTTGTCCTTGTATATATTTATGATTATTATTAGCTATGGATAAACTAATTGGCTAAATCCTTACAAATAGATCAGGCCCATATTGGATGACTATATCGATTTATAACAATATACCAAACAAAATAAAAGAATTACTCAACTATAATATTTTTTCACTAAAACACATCTCTTACAAAAAGCATATTACACATTAAACGATTTTTTGAAGATAAGGAGTAATGGATTGTTAAGCTAATAAACTTTGTATCTCTGTTATAAATAAATTATATGTACGTCGCTCTCTTTTTTTGCAGTGCCCTTGCAGGGTGTCACGTGATCAATGTACCGCTTTATTTATGTAACACCAATGCAATACCATGTGACTAGCAGAAAATAAATAAATAAATGATTACCTAACAAAATTTCAAACACGAATTGTCCATCGAATTGGTATCATTAGAAAGCCAAAAGCCCTTGGACCGATGTGTTCTAGAGTGGTGCATAAGACGCCTGTGGTTCAAATACATATCAGAGTTCCATATTTATTTGAAAATTATATCTTTTGTAAACAAGAAAACAGGTAAACTTCTTATATGGACTCATTACAAATTAAAAATATAAAACTTAACAAACAAGATTAGATTAGATATCCGGACAGCTAGACTATTGAAACCAAAGTTCCAAACATATATTACTTGTAACTTCAAATAAAAACATACCTGTACACAAACGTTGGAACAGCGCTGAAATGACTCGTATCTTTGGTGTAGTAACATACTTCTCATATATTTTCCCAATTTATTTTATTTTTTTCCTTACAAACTGTAGTAAAAGCGTAACTCAAAATAAATCTATCTATCAACTGAGGTGTTGATAGCTTTACACTCGATAGCTTACTCTAAATAATCAATTTCACTGACAACTCCTTAAGCTATAGGTCAAGTAATTGGTAAAACAAACTTTATCAGATGGATGCTTTTGAAGTTTATTTGGAATATCCTAAATAAACATAGCGAAGTCCTTGGATCTCATCGATTGTGTTACATTGTGATTGCATTTCAGTTTACCTTTACTGATCTTTAATGGAAAAGTGAATGTAGGAGTAAAATAAACACCATTAATTTTGTTATTGGAAACTATACAATTTCATTCCATCTGCCTGATCTGCCAATTGTATACTTTGGATTCCCTAGCTATAACAGAAATTCAAAATTAATTATAACGTATATTTTAACTAGTGGTCCTTCAAAATCGGGGCTTATACTTCGATACTTAATTCGACCAAAGATTACTAGATCCAGACAGTACAAAAAAACTCTGGTGATCTTCTTACTTTTTCTAAAGGGTTTTTGCTTTATTCGCAAAGTTGAAATCTGCATATCAGAACCCCCCAGAGTCTATGCTAATGTTGAACGGCCTTAACGTATAAGTTCAGCCCATTGCCACTTCAACATGCTGATTCAGCGAGCATATAGGTTTAGTGTTTGCCAGCTGCCCTGATTTACGCGGGACGTCCTGATTTTCAGGGATCTGGGGTCGTGTCCCGATTTGTACTTGGTCTGGACTGTAAATGTTTCGATAAATCTATTTATTAAAATAAATAAATCAAAAAGATAAAATGTGTTTTTTTTATAAAAAAAATATATTAACGCTACACAATTTTTGCTAATTACATTGTGGAGCGGTCCAAACGTTGATTCACCTTATGTCGTGTCGTGTCCTGCTTCGCCAAGCGCCTGCTTTCAAAAGCATTTAATGACAGCTGCGGACAACGCTGTTACCGTACTCACCGTAGCTAGCTTTTGGGCTTTTTGGTTTGATATGTTTTTGCCATCGGTACGCTAAGAAGAAGATTTATTACATTACTATCAAATTTAAAATGGAATAAATGAGTGTCACATATTTTCTGCAGCATTAAATCTAAAAATTTTGATTTCACGTACAGAATTTTAAATTGATCGGGCCTGACCACACTATATAGGTTATTTGTGTTTGTTATGATAACTCTAAGGAAAAAAATTATAGTCCTTGGGATATACCGAAATGGTTTTACTCGTTTCACCATACATTTTTGTCTAGAATGTTCGGTCACGTTGCTACTTGTGTCCGCTTTAATTTCCGACCGGCGAGCAACGTGATTTCGGCTCTAATGGTCGAAGAACGGAAAGAAACTGGAAATAGAAACGGCTGCTTCTTCGAATTACTTCAAATTTAAATTTATCAAGTGGACTGGACGCCACTTAAGTCGTGATTTGCTGCAAACGAGATTCTGAAGATGGAGTATTTACTTAGCGATGTCGATAACGTTCAAGAACCTCGAAGTTTATTGCTTTAGATGTAATTAATATATATATATATATATCATGGACCTTCCCTGGGTTAATTTAAGTCTCACACTACACTGCTGAGCATAATTTTTCTACCAACAGTGCGTCAGATAACCCTGTCCACCATTACTGTCATTTACACCAGCGATTTCAGTTATATGTCCATAAAACCGTGATCTTCCTCATACGTCTGAATGCTTATTTTTTACTTTATTGACGTCGAGGTCGATGATTGCCGGGAAGTGACTCAGGATCGACAAGTATGGCGATCTCTTGTTTTAAAAGCCAAGAGTCACTTTGGGTCAAAGAGCCAGGTGAGTAAATTAATTGACGTCCACTAATTCTATGTGAATTAACTCTGTGGTAATAAATAATATAATAAATATAAATAATAAATATAAGTGAGTACTTGTTATTTTGAAACTAAATTGATCCTGAATTATAATTATTATAAATATGGGCAGTTAAAAAAACTTGTTCCTAAAAAATAAAAAGGATATTTTCTCCATTCGGTATCTCATAACATCAATATACAGCTTTGTACAAAAACTTTTACTAAATTATGAT
This sequence comes from Leucinodes orbonalis, assembly GCA_019425675.1. NCBI lineage: Eukaryota > Metazoa > Arthropoda > Insecta > Lepidoptera > Crambidae > Leucinodes > Leucinodes orbonalis. Next base: position 108,533 of record PQWD01003501.1, read on the forward strand.
CATTATATTAATTTCATCACAACCATAGTGGTATGCTACAATACCGAAAGTTAACCACAACCAAGTCAAACTTACAACCCAACCGAAACCCGATGCGTGCAGCGCGCGGTGTTTCAATCACAACAGATTTCGGAACCATCAGGACAAGTTGGCTGCAATTCATTAAATGGACCAATGTGTCTGAATGTGCTTGATATATGGGCAAAGGGTTCATTGTCTACAAGGTGTCAAGGTTTGAGCGAGAGCGGGACTCATTGGAGAGAGTCGGTGGCTCATTGGTGTGGACTATCTAAAAATAATAAATTATTTCTTTCTGACTTTCTTTCTATTACTATCCGATCAGTGGGTGCAGGTTCAAAGCCCGGCACATATCAATGTCTTTTCGAAATTATATGTACATTTATCTGACGCTCAAATGAAATGAAAAATTAAATACTCTTACGGTGAAGGCAAAACATCGTGAGAAAGCCTGCGCAAGCCTGCGAAGAGATTCAAAGATTGTGCGCGAATTCGGCCAATCTGCACTGGGCCTGCGTAGAAGACTAAGAGCCTCTTAGTCTTCCACGCGGACCTTCCTCTTAGTAAGAGCTATATACCCTTTATGGGTAGACTTGTGTCGTATCTTTATTATGTCATGAAATGAACGGGACCGTTAGTTCGCTCACCTGATGGTTAGTGATACGCCTGACCATAACAGATGCAGGGTTGAAGGAAATTAAAATAGAAGGTAGTCATTATTTTCTGTCAACATTCGTAGCATTCGTCCCGATACGAAAGATTTTAGGTCTTTTACACCCAATTTAATTGGGTTTTAATTACAGATTTCAATTATCCTTATTGTAGTATTTACCTCTCACTTCAACCTATCATTGTCCACTGTAGGACTTAAGTCCCGCCCTCGCAATGGCTCGTGCAAAGTTACTTACTGCATTCCATCTCTTTTGTATTCGATGGAGCGTCGGTGGCTCAATGATGTGGACTTTAAACCGGGAGGGCGAAGGTTCAAATCGCGCCACGTACTAATGTGTTTCCGAATATTCGTAATCATATGTACGTTATCCGACGCTCTTACGAAGACGCCTGCGAAGAGATTAAAAGGTTGTGCGTGAAGTCTGCCAATCCACACTGAGCCCGCGTGGACAACTAAAGCCTATTATACACCGTGTACGGGTAGGCTAGTGCCCCTCGGTTGGGACGATTAATGAGCTGATGATGATAAATTCTTTTGACTTGGACCTCAGTTTTTGTAGTGATTTGTAGTTTGAATCCGGATATGTTCGGTTGATTCCCGGCCTGTTAATTATTAAAAGCAATTACGAGTGATCTATACCGCGTCCATTATGTGTGTTGTATTTGACCTGATAATGTACGTTTCAATTGCTATCATTTCAGAAATTTATGATTTTGTACTAACACTACAATTGTTAACCAGAAATACGGACGCATTAACTACCTACATATTTTTTTATATTTCTGAATATGATTAATGCTCCGAAATAATCCACAGAATTAGACATTGTAGAATTCACAGAAGTATACATTAAAAATATGGCCTAATATTGTTGCCAGGTAATAAGGCAATCGGGGATTCCAGACCAACTGCAGTAGCTTACTTCCTTCTCAAAATCTCTTTTGGGACCCAAGCCAACCTTACCTAATGTACAGGCAATATCAGTTAAATCTTTTTGCCAATGGTCATTATTCTACCCTACGAGAAGTCTACCCCGAACATGTAACGCAGCTTTGCTTATTAGTGGCATTAATTTTATAATATGTGGAATATTGAATATCCACACATGAGACCTGAACTAGGTTTTCTTTATTGAAATATACCAGTGGCGCTTTAGACAGACAACTTTTTAAATGTATTTATTAGGAAAACCAACAAGATAAACACTGATACAAGAAACAAGAAATCAGAGACAAAGACACACTTAAAGCTAAGTTCATGCAACATGGACTTTAGTGTTAAAAACTAATTATAGGTAATTAAAAAAATAAACAAAGAAAATAGTTATAGTGATCAAAAATTACCAGACCACCCTTCATTTACAAGATTGTCTACTAAATTGTACTTATAGTTTAATCATTTCTTTCGTTTTCACTGTTGTCAAAATACCTGGACTGCAGAAATTTGTGAATGTGCGTTCTCTCTATAAACTAAACTGGAAATGACAATGGCGCGCCGTTTCAAGTAATAAAATAAATTCACCAAATAGTCCACACCGTGCGAAATTCCAAAATATCTGCACGTCGAAGACATTAACAACGCCAACGAGGCTGTCACTTTAAAGATATTTCCTATTATAATTTCAAAGGAACCACAAAGGGGATACCGAAGGAAGCGGCAGGTATTTGAATTTCGTAAAATAAGAAATACCAGCGGTAAAATTCAAATGGTCTAGATACATCCTCATAGTTGAAGATATAAAATGTGTTGAACAGCGAATTCGTTCCCTTTAGTATGTAGATTAGCTCCGCAGTAAGAAAAATGCCCGGACTATGTGCGGTGAACGATATTTTCAGTAGCAACGGTTGTACGATTTAAGATCAGTAATTTGTTATATTTTCTAATCGAAACTTAATACGCAAAATGTTTCAAAATTTTACAAAATTTATGTACATGTTATGTAAATGCTTTGAAAGATCTCTCCCTCTCTTCAACCTATCGCAGCCCACTGCTGGACATAGGTCTCCCCCATTTTGCGCCACATATCCCGGTCCTCCGCTTTTCTCATCCAGCTCCCACCAGCGACCTTCTGGTTGGTGTTACTCATGGGGGGGGTAAATGCCCGTAGTCACCACCTTTGGCAGGTGGGTTGGTGACCGCAGTGTGGACCAGTACGCAGGATGGCGCTGCTGCCCACCATCCGGTATAAGATCCCTAAGTCGGCTCCTACGACACCCTCGGGAGGAGTAGGGGTGGGGACACATGTATTCTATTCTGCCGTCCCCACACGGCAAAGATCTGAAAGAAGATAATTTGTCAGGATTAATTCATAATCAGCTCATTGAACATCTCGACAATGGGCTCGCGTCTACCCGTTAAGTGTGTACAGGCCTTAGTCCTCGCAAGCCCAGTGGGGATTTACCAACTTCACGCTCAACCTTTGAATCAATTTGTAGGCGTGCGCAAGTATCCGATATTTTCCTTCACCATAAGAGCGTCGGATAAACGTACTCGTACATATGATTTCGAAAATACGAAAAGACATTGGTACGAGGCTTAGTTTGGACCTGCACCCTCGACATCGAATGGCACACCAATGAGCTTATATTAGAAATAAAAAATATATACTCCTTTCAACCCTATAGGTAATTTTCATAATATAAAACTAGGTTCAGTGCCTGAACATTGAGATCTTATTACATATTATTATAATTTATTCTTTACATGTGTGGTTAGGCACCATTAGCAACAATTCTGCAAATAGTAACATTTCTCGTAAAAGGGTACTTTCATGACAGACAATATTGTTTTTCTAACTTCGCCGAGACTGTCGCAGCGAAGGATATAAATTAATACCGGCTTCACCAGAAAAGTTCTTAGTAAGAGGTTTAGTAATGTCACATTTGGGACACCGATTTCTCTGCTGTTAGTACGGTGACCATGTTGAAGATAAAATCGGAATATACTAAAAAAAATACTAATATTTTATTTTCTTTAATAAAGCAACTTTTTCTCTGTATCCAAGAATAATTAAAAGTTATTTATAAGTATAAATAAATATTCACTGACATTTACACAACTCCATCTAGCCCCAAATTAAGCGTTAAGCTTATATTACAACTGATAAACATACATAGGAAATACCCAGATCAATACAAACAGAGGTGATACACACAAATATTTGTACTGCCAAGGGATCGAACCAAAACCCTTGGTGTAGTAGCCGACGCCTCAACCACTACACCAAATAGGCCATAGATTATTTGTTTGTGAAAATTATGTATTTATTAATGCCATGCGAGGTATATATGATAACTGTAACTTATTCGTTTCAAAACTGTATTTGGTCTTGAAAACCATGTCAGTATTAAAAATAGCATGTAAATTATAGTAGGTTGATTATAACCCTGGGAATCTCAGTCACACTAAACATAACGCATAAAGTACTTTGACGTCATCTGTGAAGCCGTGGTACAACTTTTGTCACGCCCACTTACTTTTCACCCAAGTACTCTTAAAATTAAAAAAAATCTTTATTCTCTATTGACAATTCATTAATAACAAGAGAAGCTAAAAAATCGTGTTAAAAAGTATACAAAAATAACAAAAAGTTTAGATTAATAATATCGTTTTTAATTTATCAAAGTGTGGTCGCTTTAACGATGAAACATATTGGCCCCAGGCGTGACGGGTTGATATCCCGTCACAGGTCCCAGGCCGCAGCTCAGCTAAAAATAGGGTTGCCTTGCTTCTATGCTCTACATTAGTGTTTCTCAACATTTTGTCCTTTACCCAATAAATTGTATCTAGAACAATCGAATAATATGAACCTTATTTGTTGGCCAATAAGGTTGCGGGATTGAATTACAGCCTTTTATCTAAAGTAATAGTTTTTTATTATTAGCTCATTAAACGTCCCCACCGAAGGGCACTAGCCTACCCGTAAAGGGTGTATAGGACTTAGATTGGCCGACTTCACGCACAACCTTTGAATCTCTTCGCAGGCGTGCGCAGGTTTCCTCACGATTTTTTCCTTCACCGTAAGAGCGTCGGATAACGTACATGTCAATTCGAAAACACATTGGTACGTGGCGGGATCTGAACCTGCGCCCTCCCATTGCACCACCGACGCTCTTAGTGGTCTTAGAAATTAGTTTAGATTACGTGTGCCTGTCCCAAAATTTTAGGTTCGAATCCCACGGGAGAAATGCTTAGTGAACGTTAGGACATTGCAGAATGGATCATCAGATTGTATGAGAAGAAAGATGATTTCGTGCACGTGATTACTTTTCACGTTTATTAAGCCGTCGTTTGTCGTCCGAATAGGAAGCCGTCGTTTAGTGGTTTAGTGGGTATTGATGACTACCAAGTCGTTAGCTCCCACTGAACCACTTTGGGCCCAAGTGTTGGGCTATAGACTATAACATCTCCGTAGCAGGAAGGCCTTTAGTGTGCGTCCCAATGTAGAGCATATGTATTCCCTTCCACTTAGAATAGCTGTGGAGTAATTGTGCCTTTAGTTTCAAACTATAAACATATGATTGTAGCCAGAAACAAAGGCCTTATGTGTCTCTCGAATTACTGAGGGAATCGAAATGATAATTTAGTCACTCCTACAGTGGTTTCACTTGGGCGATTGTTAACCGAAAGCGTGAACCACTACGCCTTCCGTCCTTTATTATTAAATAAATATCCACTGACATTCACACAGCGTCATCTAGCCCTAAGTTAAGTGTGAAGCTTGCACTATGGATACTAATCAACGGATAAAAATAATTTATACTTTTTTTGTAAATACTTACAAGTTATACATAGAAACATCTAGATGCACACAAATTTATGTACTTCCCGAGGATCGAACCCAAAACCCTTGGTATAGAAGCCGAAATCTCAACCATTACACCAAATGGGTCGTTACATAGTTTTATTACCCAATTACACATCAATCAATCACCGTTTGTGCACCAACAAAAACAATAGCCTAAGCCAAACCGCATAATCACGGCGAACCTCCAAAAAGACCGAAATCTTAATAACCGAAATCCTTGGAAGGCTTTCACCACTCACAATGCCGAGACAAATCCCCACTTTCACTTAGCTGAATCATCGGGGGAAAATCCCCGTGCAGAATTCCCCAGCAAACACGACTAACCGCGGAGTTCATTAAAACTTGCCCCGGCGAACTCGTCAAAGTCAAACGTTACATTAATCTGTTTTTTAAGACCCACCATCCAGATGGTAAGATTGCTACGTGGGAACTAACTTAAGCTATAAAGATATTAAGGGGATTTTAATAATTTCAATACTACACAAGGAGGTCATTATTTCAATGCTTAACAGGCGGGTTGGAGATAGACCGTTACTATAAATGTAAGGTTAAATAAGCGGAGGATGTATTTTTTATGTAATAAGTGTACAGAATGGTCAGGCCACACACCTGATGGTAAGTGATACGCTTGACCATGACAGAGTGGCATTGATGGAGATCCGCAACTTTTAGACAGTTATTATTTTCTATCAATGCCGTCTGCGCCCGTCACCCGAGACAAATAATGTGAGGTCTCTTATACCCGGTAATTTCACTAGGTACAGTGCCCTCAACCTGAAACACAAAAGTGCCCAATACTCCCGATTCACGGGACGATATCTGGCACTGCGGTGGTACCTACCTAGATGACTCAGTATCGAGTCTAACACCTAGCAAATAATAAAGTACAGCAGTAGATAGTGATGGGCTGTTGATGTGAGTATTATATTAGATTTGTTGATTGCGTAGCAGCTAGCGCTTTCAGTTGACGATCGCAAAGTTAATCAACTATTGCAATAGTCATCATCAATCAATCGTCATCATCAGCTCATTACACGTCTTCACCGAGGGATACGAGTCTACCCGTAAAGGGTGTATCGGCCTGAGTCGTCCACGTGCGCCCAGTGCAGATTGGCCGACTTCACGAGCAACCTTTGATTTTTTTTCGTAGGATTCCTCGATTTTTTCGTTACGTAAATGCGCCAGAAAAATACATATAATTTCGAAAATTCGAAATGTCGGTCGTAGTCAATCACACACTGTCTTCTGTCATTAAGTAATTTGGAATGCACATTTGGTCATTGGTCTTGGATATCACCATAAGATGTTTGTTGATTTTAAAAAGTTTAAAAAGTCTCGCTGGAGGATTATTTTGTCATTTATAGAATATAGCAAACGCTATCCACGGGATAGTAAGCCTAATATATGACCGCCAGAAGTTTGGTAAACCTTTTTAATAATAAGGTGCTATTATTATTAAAAGGTTTACCAAATTTAATAGTGTTATTTTTTGCGAATACCTGTAAGAAATGAATTGATCATCATCTGCTTATTATACGTCCCCACCGAGGGGCACGAGCCTACCCGTATGGCCTTAATCGTCTACGAGGGCCCAGTGCGGATTGGCCGGCTATAGAGATGCTTGGCGTAAAATATAGGTAAATAAAGTCCAACTCAGGAAAGCACTATGTTGAATTGGCAAATGAAAGAGGTTTTTTATTGGCAATTCAACAAATTCAATTTTAGAGAAAAAAAAGGATTTCCAGTGTAACGAAATAACGCAATTGCGAGTTTAATTAATCGTGGCTTATTTTGTTGGATAAAGCAGTCAATTTTTATGTTTAATTTGGAATATATTATGCCAACGGTAAATGATACGTGTTCATAACGAGATTTTTGTAGTCCGATTATATACTTACCGGGCCAAATGACATATATCAATCATTATGATCTCATAAACGTCCCCATCGAGGGGCACGAGCCTACTCGTGAAGGGTGATTAGGCCTTAGTCCTCCACGCGGGCTACGTGTGGATTGGACGACTTCACGTACAACCCTTGAATCTCTTCGTAGGCGTTTGCAGGTTTCCTCACGAGGTTTTCCTTCACAGTAAGAGCGTCGGATAAACAACTTGAAAATACATTGGCACCTACGTGGCGGGATTTGAACATGCGCCCTCCAATTATAGTCAACTCCGATGATCTTTATAATATTTATGTATTTTTTTTACAACAAATCCCTTTGGTGCTTATTCAAGCACAATTTTATATATTTATATTTTATGTATTCTTAGCTTTGAAGAGTCTTAACTTTTATAAATTTTCCATTAAATTACAAATGTGATTCGCAATTTATGATGATTTTTGAATAATTATGACGTATTAAAAAGCCTTCAATACACAAGCCGTTGAAAAGAATATTTTATTCAACCGGCACAAAGCAATAACTTTCAAACCTTATTTAAATTATGAATTCTCAAAACGTTCTTGTAAGCAAATACTAGAATTGTTGAATAAGTATTAAATTTAACCAGAATATAAGCTTGTTGTTGTGTTTTGACTAAGTTTTAAGAACAGACACAACTCTGAAATAGTTTTATTAAATAATAAAATAATATTACCTTCTTTTTGTGTTTGTCGTGATTTGTTATTTTTTATGGGTGTTTCAAACTTTATTCAATTACAAACAGATTACAATCACATCACTAGCTCGATTTTTATAACGATACATTTTTGCCATATTGTTATATCAATGTTTTACAGTGATTGGGACGAGCAGTTCGCTTCATCATTATTAGCCTATAACGGCAAATTACAGAGCACAAGCCTTCCCGCACAACATAGCCATCGGGAGATTGAGTTGGACCAAATTCCCCATAGCCATGATGGGTGGGATGGCTTATCCCTGCAGTGGAACGTCATAGGCTGATGATAATTATAATTTGTTTAGATATAAGCTAACTAGAGATAGTCAGTGCGCTCACTTCACCAGGTGAGGTGAGCCGTAACTGATACGCTTGACCATGTGTTGAAATTAAAAGCAGTAAGTAGCTATTATTTTGCCGTGAAGACTCTCTCTCCTGACAAGGTCTCTTATAATCGGTTATTTACTAGCTACAGTGCCCTCATCTCGAAACATAGAAGTGTAAAGCAGTCCTATTTCACGGAACTATATCTGTCACTTCGTGGCACCTACCTAGATGACTCAGTTCCGAGTCTACCGTCAAGTAAACCCTCGACCTTAGTAACAAATCTTGCTTATAATTTAGCTCACCAAAAAGATTTCCTATCCTATTCAACCTATCGCAGTCCACTGCTGGACATAGGTCTCCCCCATTTCGCGCCAGATATCCCGGTCCTCCGCTTTCCTCATCCAGCCTCCACCAGCGACCTTTCGCAAGTCGTCGGTCCATCGGGCCGGAGGGCGTCCTACGCTACGCTTGCCGAGACGCGGTCTCCACTCCAGAACTCGTCTGCTCCAACGGCCATCGGTTCTGCGACATACGTGACCAGCCCACTGCCACTTCAACTTGCTTCAAAAAGATTTAAAGATAATAAATTTTCCATTACTATATGGGCTATAGTAATGTGTTTCTTGTTTTGTTTCACTCTATCTTTAAGGTCATGGCATCGCAACGCAAAAGTTGAAATAAATTAGAACCCCGTACATTTGGTGTTGCGGTTGAGAAGTCGGCTGCAACACCAAGGGTTCCGGGTTCTATCCCCGGGCAGTATAAACATTTGTGTGCATGAACATGTCTGTTTGTAATGGTCTGGGTGTTTTCTATATATAATATGTATGTATTAACAAAAAAATTGTATATAAGTATATTTATCCGTTGTTTAGTACCCATTATACAGGCTTCACGCTTAACTTGGGACTAGATGGCGCTGTGTGAATGTCAGTGGATATTTATTTTTTATTATTATTCCCCCTGTAAATACGTGCCTAAATTATGTAACAAGTTAAATATAACACTAGTACAAACAAATATATCTTAACACAACAAACAATACATACACATTAAGTCAATTAGATTCGTAATTAATGATGTTGATGCTGGATTACTTATTAACTCTTGGATCCAATCATTAGTGCAAGTAAACCTTATTAAAACAAATTGCCGTTTGCCGTTGCCGATGGTAAGTGGCAGATTAATTCTAAGCCCGTAATCACTTTACCATCGAACTGTATTAATTGGAAGGATTAATCAGATTTCGTCGCTGCCCGGTATTGTAAACAAAAATATAAAACCGTCGTTTGAAGTTCGATATCAAAGAGTTTCGTAGAATTCAACAATGTGGAAAATAACAGTTTGAACGTTCGTTCATTTGGATCAATATACAATTGATTTTCCGTGGGGCCCTAGCGCTATTAGGCTTTTTAAAGAAATTTCTTTATTAGTCGACATCACTGAAGACCGGAGATCTGGCAGCTACCTCGGTCAAAGACACAGACATCCGAATATACAATTAGACTGGACAAGCCGCCAAGTTTATAGGCAGTCCCAGTGTCGCAATTTCTTTTCGGTTCTTACCTATGAAAAGTTATTATATTTCTTGGTAAATTTACTGATTCATTGCGATGATGGCATGTTACAATTGCACGGGATGGCATTTTGGAAAAAAAACGGTAATTTCTTCTAATATTCGTGCGTCTTGACTCGTCTCACAGAGCGTAAACTAGCAGCCAGTGTATGCTCGTTGAGCTTACATTTGTCGCACTTTAAACGCGGCTCGCCCCATCTCTTGTATTGGAAAATCTGTGGTCAAAGAATTAGTTTAGCGATTCAAAGGGGTAACGCTGCCAGTATCTTCGGAACATTACCTAAGGGGAGTTCTTTTAATTATTTTATTTAGTTATAATATATTTTATTTTTAAGGTTTTTAGTTTGATGTTAGTATTATAGTGTTTTCATATTATAACTTTGTTAAGTTTCTATTGAATTTATATTTTATTTATTACAATTTTATAAAAAAAACTAATACAATAAACAGTTTGGCATCCAGCAAGAAATTTTGCCGGGACAACTAGTACTTTTAAAAGTTTCAGCTTGACTTATGACGATAATCCCTTATGTTGTACCACTATAACTGTCAAACTTCTTATAAACTATCTTATATAGACATAACTTGTTGTTTAAATAAATTATAAAGTTTAATACCTTCACGGTTAGTCTTGAAGTCTGTG